>STGP01004344.1:4781-14804 GCA_004918865.1 Caryocar brasiliense | reverse complement strand
TTTAATAAAAATTATACCCGAAATTTATATATTTTTTTGAAACCAATTAGAGTTAGTTGGAACCGTTTGTTCCAAAGTAAATTGGATAAATCTTGGTGTCTAATTGAGTTTTTGATGAATGTCGGGTGTGTCTTTAGACAAAGCAGAAATATTATAAGATCCTAGGAATATACGCATAAATATTATAATATCAGTTGAATGTTTGATAAAAACAGAGGCGTGCTTGGACTTGAAACTCGTCTGCTGCTGCTGACTTCTGTCTGCTTTGATTATTTGATTTGATCGATTCGATTGCAGATCGGTTAGTATATTCTGGCATTTTTCGATCTAATCAAATCAAAAAGAAAAAAGAAAGGAAAGGAAGAGAATGGCATCAACGGAGGGCTTTGTACCTATAACCAGGAAGTTCTTGGCTGCTTATTACGACAAATGTCCTTTTTCCCCGCTCTCCGACGACGTCTCTTGTCTTTCCTCTGAGATTCGTTCAATGGTCTTTGATTTGCTCAGGGACAATCCTCCTTCACAAGGTTTTCTCTCTTTCTCCCTTCTTTTCACTTTTACCTTACAAGTATAGACACGTTTTCTATTAATGGAACATGAAATTATTAATCACGCCTGTGGTTTCCCCTTGTCATTTATTAAAATGCACGTTTCCACTCCGATTTGGTCGTTCAAATTGCATCGCTTTCCTGTTTAGTGTTCTGAGCTGTACATCCCATTGTGCCTGTCTTTCGTTTTAATTAATGTTAGTTGGTTAGTTGTATTGCGTTATTAGTAAGAGCTAAATACTCTTGTTATTACACTCGTATGGTCATTCTAGATGAAAGCTTATTGGTACAAGAAGCTGACCATCAGCCTCCTCATAAAGTTGACGAGAATATGTGGAAGAATCGAGAGCATATGGAAGAGATTCTATTTTTACTTGAAAAATCCCGTTGGCCATCAGCCGTAAGCTTCCCCTACTTTCCTCAAGCAATTAATTCTACTATGCCAATGATGCCAGTTGCATACGCTTTTTTTATGCCAATACTTATTCTATTTCCCTCGCGATTTTGACAATTTACCGGTTCTTTTGGCAATTGTTTTTATTTTGCAGCTTCAACAGCCATCTACACCTGATGCCTACGAACTTGCTACTGTTTTGGACAGCCTTAGAGATAAATTGCAACAGACCTTGAAGACATTACAGTCTTTTCAATCTGCAAATTCTGATCGTGTGTTTAATACAGGTTGCTTCTCCATGTACCTCAATAGAATTAATCTCTAATTGAACTGTTGGCTATTTGACACCTGATTTTTCTTCATCCTTATGTTTAGTGTTCAGAATGTTCATGAGTTATTACCATTTATACTCCACTCCCCCAGCAATTTTTTTCAATTATGCATGCATAATGTTTTGTGAATTCTTGAATCCTTGATTGTGCTGCAGTCAACTACCATGCTTATGAAAAATGAAATTGACAAACGACTTTTGAAAGCGTACTAATAATTAGTGCGGAGTGCCGTCTCATCTAAAAGTGCATTTGCTGAATAAAAACCCCAAATTTTGGCTCATTGGATGCTTTGAACAACGACAAAAATGTCCCTATACCCGATTTGGGCTATATACTCTTATCCCAATTTTATCTATTGGCAAAAAATATCTGCTTAGTCAGCTTTATGTAGTCCTATGCTGCTACTGATGTCGATACTGAACCCTGAACTGCTAGTGCACTGAACTGAGTGAATCGACATGATATACTGCAACTCCAAAAGATGGAATCGGAACTCTGACTTGCTCCTTAGAGCACGCCGAAGATTTGTGCTTGTGGGCTAGGGTGAACATTTCAGACCAGCAGATTTGGTGGTCGACAATTGTAATGGTTGTCGTGGCACCTGTAGTAGGACAAAGGACTGATTTATGATGTCTCTGTCACTGACACTTGTCAGGCAGGCCAATTTATGATGTCTTTGACCTAGGAGTTACCTTGAGGCCAGCAGCCACTAAACTCAATTGCAGTGAGCTCTTATGTGGCCTGCTGCTTGCGGAATCAGAAGCCAACTGACTCATTTGATTTAATGCCCACTTTTTGATGACTCCCTACTGGTAGTGATGGTCTGATCTCATGGATGAAGGCTATCGTTTTCTATTGGAATTATAGGGACGCATGGGTTCATTTAACTCTTCACGAGCAAGCAGTGAATCGAAATCAGTATGAAACTCTTCTCCTTCTTCGCTTTCTTCAAGGGTTCAATCAATAGAGGGGACTACTTTGTCTCCCTGGAAGAAGGGACCTGCTCACTGGCTGATTGATGTCGTTGATCATGTAACCAAAAGGGAACTTGTCCAGTTAAAATGAAAGATGAGAGATGTCCTATAATTACCATGACGAGCCTGGTCCCTTCTTTTAGTAGACTCTGTGATGAACAAAAAATGAAGAAACAAATGCTGGGCTCTTTCACTGCTTACCTTAAGATGGTTCTTAATGCTGATGCTTTCTGTTTCTTTGAGCCCCAAGCTTGTTGTCCTTCTTTCGTGTAGGGTGAATCCGTCAAGTCAAGCTTGACATGGAGGGAAGTTTTAGTTTTTTATCAAAGCTTTGCGAAAAGGGATGCTAAAAGCAAGTATGCTAGAAAAGGTTGTTTTAAAAAGGACTTCAGTTATTATGTTAAAGACTTCAGTGTTTGGTGGAGGAAATAGATTCAGTGCTACACATAGTTCCTCGCTTATCTTTTTTGTTTCAGAACTCTTTTAATTATCACTTTGACATAGGGAACTGCTTTCCTCTACAAAAGGCACAATAATTTGTGTTTTGATTTTCTGACATAGTACATTGATTGTGCATAGTTCCTTAACTGTCTTTTTGTTTCGTTCTGTTCTAATAATCACTTTGACATGGGGAGCTGCTTTCCTCTACAAAAGGCATGATAATTTGTGTTTTGATTTTGTGTCAGAGATAGCACATTGATTGTGCATGATTCTTTTCCCTGTTCTCTTAGTTTAGCAATGTCTGTAGGCATGACTTGCTCAGGCCACTTCAGGAATTTGTAAAGATGACGAACTAATTAACATACTTTAGCAATGTGTCATAGATATGGCACATGGCTGGTTTACATGATTTTTTAATCTCTCGGGTTTGAGCTACTTCCAGGATTTTTGTTGACACTAAACTACTGAAAATGCTTTCAGTTATGACCTATATGCCTCAAGATTTTCGGGGAACACTTATTAGACAACAAAGGGAGAGGTCAGAAAGGAATAAGCAAGCAGAAGTTGATGCATTGGTTAATTCTGGTGGAACTATACATGATCGATATGCCTTGTTGTGGAAACAACAGATGGATAGGTGAGGAACCTTAATTCACACAGTATTGGCATAGGCTATTGTAATCTGACAATGTACTTCGTGATTGCTCCTCAGGAGGAGACAATTAGCTCAGCTTGGTTCTGCAACAGGTGTTTATAAAACCGTCGTTAAATACTTGGTCGGAGTTCCACAGGTATGATCCCCTTCTCCTTCCCCTTCATGACCCGGACTTTTCTTTGGCAAACTTCAAAGATGCTAATGATTAGTTTCTGCTTTCTGCCTTCATCTTTGAGTTCATGATTTGACCTTTTATATCAGATGATATACACTGTTTTCTGTACTTTTTGGTCCAAGTTTGTGGATACCAATTGTTTTGACCTGTTTTGCCACAATTGTGTATTTATGTTTCTGTGCATAGTATTAATGTCTTTTGTTCATCTGGCTGCAGCATTGCCTGTGTACTTACTTTTTGCCCTTTATGTTTAGATGTGTGATCTGGCTGTTGTCACAATCTTCTTAGTAAACTGAGGGTTATTAATGATGCCTTGAGATACATTGCAAAAGTTTGTTTGCCTTTAAGTTATCTTTACACAGTTAAGCGTCAATAACCACATTTATTTGTCGCACCCTTCCTGTGGCTCTCTTTGGTTCAGGTTTTGCTTGATTTTATTCGACAAATAAATGATGATGATGGGTATGTTCTTAATATTTCTGAAAGTAGTTTGAGTGCCAATATTTTATGGTAATTTCTTTTCATGGTTATTTGTTTGCTGATTTGATACATAAGTTATGAAGTTCCTATGTTCATAGGCCAATGGAAGAGCAAAGACAACGTTATGGACCGCCTTTATACAGCCTTACTGTAATGGTGCTTCTCATTAGATTATTTCTCTCACTGTCATGGGGGAGGTTTGATACTAGTAAACTGTGAGATATCTGGCACTTTGTTTTGAGTCTGCTGACTGTTAGGTGTAGTTATTTTATAAAAGCAGCAGTATTTTCTGTTGTTTCTTAGCCTGAGTATGTGACACTTCCTTTTGGTGGATTTTCTGTCTTGGCACCTGTTATATCTAATGGAGCAGAAAAGGGAATGAGGTTGCTGTCTTGAAACAAGCTGTTGATGTCTACACCTATGAGTTTGAAAGGTTTATCACCTTCATCAGGTATTGTTTCTGCTTCTTTTATTCAGATTGTTGGTAATCTATAATTTTGTGACATTGAACATTAAATTTGTGGCATGGTGAATTCAATCATTTTGCGGTCAATGTTGTCTATTTGTTAACTTATAAGCCATCATCTCGTCCATAGATATCAAAACCAGATTGATCTAATAGATTAACTGGCTGATTGACATCAAGCTGGTTTGTTTATGTTATTGGCCTGCTTAAGGAAGTGGCCCAGAAAAAACCCACCTAACCCAGCTGGTTCCGGGGCAACCTGGAAAAATCAATTCTTTTAGTTTCACTGGTGAAGATCTGTTAACCATGGAGCTCCCTACCACCTGAGAGACAGAAGAAAACAGCAATAGCACATAAAGAGAAAATTAAAAAGAAGAAAAGAGAAAACAAATGTATACTAGATATGCAATTCGTCAACTTCAAATCAGAATACTTTGTGACTTTGTCTAGAGTCTATAAAATGAGCAGGTATATAAAATCAAGAAATTCATTACCTTAGTAATGGAGGTGAAGAATAGGCATAAGATCTTAAATTCTACAAATTCCACACTCAGCCAGTTGCTGCACAAAGCTTGCCTTTGTCAATTATTACATCTGGGGTTATGCAAGAAAACCTTAATGTCTAACTTAAGAATTGACTGCAAACATTTAAGGGATTGTCTTATTAAGCACTTAAGTTTTATTGTTTTTAAACTGATCTATGTTTGGCATCCATTTTATCTAAATTGGGTTTGTTTAGAAATATACGATTGGGTTAGAATAGTTAGTTTTTGGTTCAACAAATAATTTTGGGTATATTTTTCATATTACCTTTTGTTTTTATTTTTTCCTTTATGTGTTTGTGTTGTTTCAGTGAGGTCTTTGTGAATTCCCCCTTTTTCATTTCAGCAGAGGTTGCCGGTGCAGTGGAAGCTAGGTAAAGTTTCATGATTTTACTCTAAACCAGTGTTAGTATTTTCAGTTTGAATTTCTCTCTTCGCTTTTTCTAATTTTGTTCCCTTCAGGAAAAATGATGACTTCAAGGAATTAAGTGTTCCAGCTGGAAAAACCTACGAGGTATATTTGTGAGATTCAGATTTTCCTGGTTAAAGATTTTCACTTCCTTTGTGTCTGTGTGCGTGTACATCCACGTGCGGGAGCACGTACACATATGCATGTTTGTATTCTCAAATTCTTTTATTGTAAGAATTGTTTTGAACATATTTAAGTTTTTCTTTCGGTATTGATGACAAAGAGATTAAGGTTTAAGATGAGAAAGAAGTATCACATTTATCAAACCCTGAGTCAATTTGGTGGGATGATGATGTTAATGTGATTACATTGGATTTAGCTTAGTTTTTAGTTTAGTTTAGTGTTGTCTTACTGTAGCAGTATTGTTCATGTCACTATTTCGGGTAATGTTTACAGGAGGGGAAGCTATTTATTTTGGGTTTAGTTTTTCTTTTATGATTGGGCTTTAATATTTTGTTATCCGGTACCTATTTTATTTTAAGTTGTATTTGGGTTTTCTTAATTGACTAAGATAGAATTTTCTATTATATTTAGGGAAATCTAGTTTCATATGAATTATTACGATCCATATAAATAGAAGTATTCTTTAATTCTAGGAAAACTTTCAGAAGAGTTATTCAGAAATTTTTCCTTGTGTTTGAGTGATTCAAACCCCAGAAAGTGTGAGGCTTTCTTCTTAGGCTTGATTCCTAGTAACTGGTACGAGGCTGGTACTTTGAAGCTGCCATATAATTCAAAGAAGACTCTTCACATCCGTAATGATCGACAATTTGGAGCTGCTGGCAATGACGTGCATGAATTACTTGAAGCAGGCCCAGAACAACCCAAAGAAGTGTCCAGACATGTGTAGAAGTTATTGACTGATTTTTCAAATTTAGTCCCTACTGAATTGCCTAATGAATTACTTCATTTTATGAGGTCCAGCATGTCATTGATCTATCATGACTATCTTTTTAAGGGGAACAAACTTTGTGTGCCTAATACTTTTTTGAGGGAGCAGATTTTATATGGGAAATACCCATTCTACATGAACCATAGCAAGATCTTAGTGTGGATTTTGTGTTGGGTTTAAGCAAAACTATCGAGGTCACAATTCTGTTTTTGTGCTAGTTGATCGGTTTTCAAAGATGAGTCATTTTCTTTTGTTTCAAAGACTTTTGATGCTGTTCATATTGCGAAGTTCTTTAGGGAAATAGTGCATCTTTGTGATCTTTCTGTGACCATTCTTCCAGATAGAGATACAAAGTTTTTATGTTACTTTTAGAGGACATTATGGAAATCGTTGAATGCTAAGTTGAATCCTCCAATGCTTTTCATTCACCAACTGATGGAGAAACGGAGGTGATAAATTGAAGTTTAGGGAATCTACTGTAGTGTGTAATGGGTGACGATTTGAAGAGTTGGGATATGATTGTACTAATAATTGAATTTGCATATAATAGTTCTGTCAATATGTCTACGGGGAGGGGTCCATTGAAAATTGTTCCTTGTACTTAGACACAAAAGCGTATTGATTTAATGTTCTTTACTGCCTGACGCAAGATCACTCATAGATGCTGAAGATTTCACAAGGCATGTGCCAGAAAGAATCGATGATGTGAGCAGAAAGACAACAACCAGCACTGAATCTTATAATGCTCAAGTTGATTTGTGTCATGGATTTGTGGAATTCAATGAAGGTGATATGTTGATGGTGCAGATTAACCCAAAACATTTTCCTAAAGGCAAAAACAAGAAGTTTCATTCTAGAAGTGTTGGTCTGTAGAAGAATGATAGGTGGATAATTCAAGAAACAATGTTGGAAGTATAATTGTTGGTTAGTGTTGTAAAGTTTGGTTAGTTAGTTAGTTGGTTAGTCCGGCAATTAGTGTTTTGTTGATTAGAGTTCATCTGCTATAATTGTTAATAATCAGTTAGTTACAGTGTGTGTTAGCTAATGTTAGTAGTGTTAGAATAGTATAAATAGCTATTAAGAGTTGTAGCCAAGAGGCATGAAAACATAATAAAGAATTGATTTCCCTTCTCTCTCCTTCTCCTCTTCCTCTCTTGGCTCTGCTTCTGCAGAGATTCTTGTCCTCTTCTTCTTCTTTCACTTCTTCCCTGATTCTAGTTAGTTTTGAACATTCTGATTACCATCATACCGAAGATCCTGAAAAAAATCAATGCTAATGCTTATGTTGTGGGTTACCAGGCAATCCAATCTTTAATGTAGCTGATTTGACTGTATATCATGCTCGTCATGATACTACGGCTTCATTTTCGGTGCCTATTCAACTTTTCGAAGTTCCTCAATTACAAGAAGAGATTAAAGACATCCTAGATGATCATATTGTAGATACAAGGACTAGTGGTTATCAAGAATTTCTTGTTAAACGGAAGGATCAACCATTATTTGATGGCACTTCGATCTCAGAATCAGAATTTCAGCAGATTAACTCAAACTTGTGTGAGCACTATCTGTCACATAACTTGTCGTAGCCGAGTTTTATCAAGCCCGGAGGAACAATAACAAATTTATCAACCGCAAGCCTTAATTTGGTGGGCTGATGATGTTAATGGGTTTACATGGGATTTAACTTTTTTAGTTTAGTTTAGTGTTATATTACTGTTGCATTACTGTTCGTGATACTTTTCTGGAAACTGTTCATAAGAGGGGAATTCTATTTAATTTAGGCTTAGTTATTTTATTATTGGGCTTTATTGTTTTGTTATTAAGTTCTTTATTTTGTTTTCAGATGTATTTGGGTTTTCTTAGTTGATTGGGAATGTGTTTCCTATTACTAGGATCTATATAAATAGAAATTGTATTCTCTAATGTCAAGTGAACTCCAAAAGAGTTATTTAAAATTTTTCCTTGCTTTAAGTAATTTAAACCGTAGAAAGTGTGAGACTTTCTTCTTAGGCGTGATTCCTAGTAACCGGTATGAGGCTGATACTTTTTCTTTTTTGTTTTCTTTCAGTTCTACTTAACATTCTAGATATGATCTATATACATTAAGGCCTAAATTAAGCTCAAGGAATTCCCCTAAACATTGCTGCCTCAGGTATACAAACATGAATGTATAAAGTTTGAACAGGTTCAAGTTCCATGGATTCTTTTGGTTTGAGTGTATGAATGGCTCAGTTGTATGCTTATTAGATAGATGGTTGGTTAAAAACCATAGCACCTATTGTTTAGGTGCAGTCTCTGTACATTGTGTTAGTGCATGAGTTGCCTTTATGCTTTTCCAAATGCCTGGCATTTGCTAAATGGATTTTGGCTTTCTAGGTTTCATTGTTGGCGGAGTCAATAAATTCATACATAGCTTGGGATTTCTGTGTGACGCAAGGCAAGATGAACATGGTACTATTCTTTCGCTATTTTCTGTGGCTGAGTTCTTGGGCATCTATTATCTTTTTGTTGTTCTTGTACGTGATTTGATAGACTTATGTTTGCTGTTAGTATTTTTTTTTTCTCATGTTCAAGCTTTTTTTCAGGGCTGATTTCTTTTACTTTATTGGTTATGTTCAGTCAAACTTTTCTATTAGTTTAAGAGAGAAAATCATCATATTTATTTATGTAACAATAATATTTATAGGTATACCGTTTAATTCTAAGTAAGAAAAGAAACAATATCTCACTATTCTAGTAATCCGTATAATTAAACTATATTAATTAATTTCTACTGCTTATTCTATAACTTCCTATACTGTAACACTCTCTTAAAGCTGGAAGTATAGATACTAATCATGCTCAGCTTGTTACAAAGATAATCAACCCAAACTTTCAAATTAAAATCTCTTCAAAACCAAAACAGAAAAGGAACAAACTGAAAGTTCTAATAGTCACCCAATGGACTAAATGCAAGTCCGGTGACAAAACTCCTTGTACACAATACATGTCAATTCCGTTGACGGATCATCATAGAAGAGAAAAATAGCGGCAAAATTTACCAAAGTCCTAAAAATAAACTGACTCTAGGAGCAGTAGCTCACTCGGCTGAATTATTCTCTCCAAATCAAATTGTTGAAACAAAACTTAATCAATCACAAATCACAAACAACAACACTTTTAAAGCCTGGCAAAATGGGGTCACAAACCTTTGAAACATAAAATATACTCAAGACAACAAATGAGGATATCAACAAATGGATTCACAAGCCCCAAAAACCACAAAACTTGCTCACGATTACACCTTTAAACCAAACAATAGCACATCAGGGCAGTTCCTCCAAACCAGATAGTAGTACACCGGGGCGGTTTCTCCAAACCGAATAGTCGCATACCGGGGCGGTTTCAACCAAATATTCAAAATCAAACGGCACTGTATCATAACAAAAGCAAAAAGGCACAAAACAAAGCCAAATGGTATCAATCCAAATCAAAACTAAATCAAAATGGCAACAGCAAGAATGCTACCAAAATACTCTCTTTAAATAACCAAAGATATCAAAACAACACTTTTTTTTAAGTTGTAAAAGAAAAATGACACTTTTTATCTCTAAATGCACAAAACGACCCCAGCATTTTTTTTTTCAAGACAGCAAAACACCACGTTACTAATTTA
>STGP01004341.1:8720-32052 GCA_004918865.1 Caryocar brasiliense | reverse complement strand
TTTTTTTAATCTATTTTTAGGAGAATTGCCTTATTAGAAGAAAGAAAAACATAAGAATCGACTTATTCACAGAAACAAAGACTTCTCCATGATGTTGACATGCCCTGGGTGTGCATTTTTGCTTATCTACAAGCATTAGGCATGTACCATTATGCTTCTTTCACTGTTTGAGCTTTTCTTCCACTTTCCAAACTTACACGCCTTAGCTGTGTGCCTTCATGATTTTACACGCCCTGGGCTATTTTTTTTTTAAAAAACATTGCACTTCTTCTTTGAATTTTTCAAATAAAGCTCTGTAAGCTCTAATTCAACTAGACTTTTACTCTCAAGGGCTTTTAGACATATTTTTCGTTTGAATTCACTGAAATACAAACAAATTATAAGCTTATTAAAACTAATAAATTTATGCGTAACGCTTAATAAAATACATGAAAAATGACCTTAATTATAGTGTAAAATATAAGCATATCAAATACCCCAAATTTGAACTTTTGCTTGTCCTCAACCAAAGATAACTTAAAGCACAATAGTTGAGGGCATCTCTTTAAATTGAAAAGAATTGCAAATATGGAATTTCAAAATTATCTCAAGAAAACCAATATATTAACAACTCATCAAAGTACAAAGAAGCTAAATATTCACTTATGCATCACCATTTAACAAAGTTCAATTTACCTACCTAGGCATGTATTCATTAATCGACCACACAATTCACTTGCACCAAAATAAACTTATGCACATCTAGTAATCACTAATGCCTTAGTTTAATTGCTGAAGGAAGTTATGATTGTATTGATTTTTGCACAATCCCATCGGCCAGTCTTTTATCTTTATCTTTGCTAATGTAGCATATTCAATCAAGAGATCAAAAGGTGTTTTATTAAAGTGTTGTAATGGGGCTAAAGATAGGGTTGTAATAGGGCTAAAGGATAATGGTTAATTATTGAAGAAAGGCAAAGGATAACAAACACAATGGGAGAAATTATTGCGATAAGGATTAACGCACCTTAAGAATATCAATATCATGAAGAGGGAAACATAAAACTCCAACTGCTAACCTTCACTTTTTACTTGAACTTTGAAAGGCAAGGATCTTTGATTTAATGACTTTGACGTATTTGAATTATCAACCTTCTTACTTTCACCTTCAAACTTATTTTTTGCCCACTTTTAGGTGGATACTCTCTCTTTTATATATTTTCAATGCTAGTAATTTTCTTTGATTTGCTTTCTTATTCCGCTCTTTTCTTTTCTTTTTTTTTTTTGAATCAAATCCCTAATGCACTTTTCACCTCATGACATAATTCCTTTTAATATAAGGTAAGAAAAAAAATGGTGTTTAGGCCAAGGGTATGGTGTAATGTGGCTTTCAAAGAAACAAATTAAGGATAAATATAAACAAGGTTGTAAAAGGGTGAACAAAGGATAGTAATCTAAAAAAGGTGGCTAAGTCTATAATGGGCTAAAACAAAGAATGTCTTAATCATTTCTTTATCATGCATACACTAGGATTTCGCTTTATTATGTTTAAAAGACTCATTCTAGGACTAGTGATGCATTTATAAATCACTTTTATGCATATGAATCTCTTCAAGCACTCGTGAACTTAATACAATCAATTAATAAATATACACTTAAATAAACAAAATGATCTAAACTAAATAGTTACGACAATAGCAAATATCTATTCTCTTGTACTTTTCTAAGCTATCAATATAACAGTTTCCTTAAAATAATCTCAATAATCCATCTAAACAATGCTTATCAAATCAAAGAAGCAAAAGTACAATACTTTTTATCAATGCTATGTATGGATGAAAAGACTAACTAAAATCTATGCTATTAAACCTAAAACATGTGATAAAAAGGAATGAATAACATGCAATGAAAGGAAAAGGATCTAAGCAAAATTTAGAACAAACATACAAAACTAGAAAATGCACCCTTAAACTTAGAGCTAAAATTGTCCTCAATGTTACCCTGTGATCACTAAAGTATAAAAACACAAATAAAGCACTAGATCTTTAATAATGTAACACAAACACATCCACAAAAGTACCCATGGAAGCTCAAAGTCTAATTTTATATCCATAAAATGAACAAAATCACAGGATTATATAGGAGATGAGTCAGCATATATCCAAGCCCAAATACTGTAAAAACATACACATCCCAAAAGTAGTAGTAATACAAAATATAGTGCTAAAATGTATCAAATTAGGGATGAATATGAAAACAGAGAATAAAGATTCGAACACCTAAAAGGTGATTAAGATGTTATCTATCTTTTCCTTGAGGCTTATCAATCTGTGGGTGTGATTGGCCTAGTTAGCCTCCATCCACCTAAGTCGAGCATTTATTTGCTGTAGTTGTGCCTTAATCATTTCCAATGTGATTGGTCCTAGGGCTATAGAGGAAAGGGTCACTAGGGTTTGGTAAAGTGAAGGTACAAAATGCAGAGTTTTTGGTCTTAGGAAGCGAATGGATTTTTAGGTATATGACGCAACATGGGGTATGCTGCATTTGCCTATTACATGCCTTGGGTGTGTAGCTTTCTGCCTTAGGCATCTGCCTATTACATGCCTATTACACGGCCTAGGCATGCAATTACTTGATAATACATGCTTTGGGCGTGTATTGTTCTACTTGTTTTGAATATCACCCTCAGTTTTGACTAAATCTCATCCCAATTTCATTAATAATGCATCCCTAATCTTATAAATGTAGATTTAATAGCCAAAAACATAACAATCACTTCAATTTTAACATACTTTGAATTCCCTCATGCTTATTTACATTCAAGGCACTTCTATCAAACAATTAATCATGAATACCATTTAAAACATAAAAACACACATTTTGATTCATGATAATTGAAAAATAAGGGTTAAGCTACTACCTTTTGAAGGTGCCTCTAGATTTGATCTTTAAAAATTTCTTGCTCCTCTTAGCTTCACCCCTTCATGGCACTATATGTTTCCTACGAAAATAGACTAACATCAACACCAAGGATTTGGGGGGATTAACCACACATGAAATAAAATTGATTAAAATAAAAGAAAGGAACAAAATTGGAAAGAAAAACTTGGGTTGCCTCCCAATAAGTGCTTATTTATAGCTATTAGCTCGATTTTGCAAACTTTAATCTAGAGCAGGTGGGTTGGCGAAGGAGCAGGTAATTCCTTTCTCTATAGGCTCTCCAACGAGGTAGGGCTTTAATCTTAGCCCGTTGACCTTGAATGCACTGAAGGACTCACTCCACACTTCAACCGCAACACCAGGGAAAACCTACAGAACTTTAAATTGACCGGACCACCTTGATTTCAATTTGCTCGGAAAGAGTTTCAAGCAGGAGTTGAAAAGTAGAACAAGCTCACCTTCTTTGAACTCCCTCTTCATTATGTGTTTGTCGTACCATTTTTTAGCTTTCTCCTTGTCGACTTTTGCACTTTCATAGGCATTTAATCTTAATTCTTTAAGCTTTTTTAATTGAAGTAATTGCTTTTCATCAGAGCTTAGCGTTGGATGAAGAGGTTTCAATTCTACTTTGGGAGCTTGGTTTTCATGAAGAGTAGGTGGAATGGTAAAGATTTGCTTCAGGTCATCATATCTTACACATAGTTTTAGCACTTGAGATGATGCAATTGGTGGACTTGCTTCGAGCAATTGTGCACGTGCTGTAATTTTCTCGTTCTCATCCTTAGTGGTAGCGCTATGTGTAAGATATGTTTCAAGAGGATCTTTAGGATCTCTCTTCACAAATTCCTCCTTCACGAGTGAATCAATCGCATCAACCTTCAAGCATCTATCCCTATTGGATTTTTGCTTTACAACTTGAAATAAGTTGTACTTTACCTCTTCTTCCCCTACTTTCAATGTTAACCTTCCATTTTTCGCATCAATAACGGCTCCTGCAGTTGCCAAAAATGACCTCCCCAATGTGATAGGGATTTGAACATCCTCTTCCATCTTAAGAATAACAAATTCAACAGGGATAAAAAATCTACCAACCTTAAAAGGGACATTCTCTAGGATTCCCACAAGGTATGTGATGGAGTGATCTACCAGTTGCAATGAAATTGTGGCTGGTTTGAGCACTCCCATCTTTGACATCTCGCTAATCGACTAGGGCATCTGATAGAGAATAGGAAGTAGATATTGAGAGATAGAGTTGAAATTGTAAATTGATTTTTCATAATAAGGGTTTCCTTACAAGAAAGTTATAACAAAAAGATCAATAAGACGGCTTAGCAACCTTCCTATGATAAATCCACTAGCAAACCCTTGTCTACACTTTTGTATAAGAACGTACAAATATTGGATGTGCAAAACGTGCCTTCCCTTTATATGCCTATCGTCTATTTATTTTGTTGCCTGTTACATCATTTCTTCCTTTTCTTGTGCCATGTATCATATTCCATTTCAAAACAATCTAATGCGCGTACTTCCTGTTCCTTCCCATCTGGCTCCTTTCTGTATGTTACTCCTGATTTCTTTATCCTTCTTGCATACATGAGAAAGTGTCTTGAATTAGCTCCTTCCCTATCAATGTCAACCTATTGAAGACCAACCTTGTCCTCAAGGTTGAAGTATGGAAATTGCTCAATATCGAAGATACTTTAGATGGGTCCATCTCCACACCACAGTCCGAGATTATGTGACCCAAGTAATCTACCGACTTCTTTTCGAAAGCACATTTCTTTTGATTGACTGCCAACTAATTTTGGTGAAGGAATTGTAGTGTTGTTTGCAGGTGAGAAAGGTGCTTCACTTGAAATGTAGCCCTTATTTCTTTATATGGGATAAAGAGAATAGGGAATTGAGACCTTAAATCCAATTCCCAAATGCCAAGTTTAGGCCCCTTGTCCTTTCCATCGATATTACCGCTAAGATACAACCCTTTTTCTTTTACAACTTCCCTCTCCTCTATGAGAGTTTCTAGAGTTCCCATATACACATTGCAACCTTCCGTTGCATAAGTCTTCCATTTCCGAGCTGGATGACTACCCCAATCGCAATGATGACCAACATGATCAAGAAGCAGCTCTTGTATCTCAAACTCGTCCAGAATTTCCCTTTGAAATTCACCAGCATTTCCACCAATGTCTCCTCCATATCCACTTTAATAAACAATGACTTGCTCATGAGGATTGGTCTCCAGTGAAGTGACCAGGGCGGCATGGATTGATGCTAGCTAGTAGTTAGAAGAGGTGGTGGAGCGGATTTCTCTTACGAGCTTCATAGTACAATACAAATCTACTATGTCATGTGAGCAAAGCCGAACACGTATCTTATCCCTTTGTCCATTCAAGAAGAAACCCAAGCAATGCGAGTCAATGAGGTCGAGCACCTGGGTTGCTTTAGTAACAAACTCATCAATGTAGTCTGCCACCCACTTAATTTGCTTGGTTGTAGTAAAAAATTTTTATGGGTTTTCGGCCATAATTCCTCTGTAGCGCTGTAGGAGATCTACCTTGATTTGTTCCCACATGAGGTAAGGCTTTCTTTGCCACAACCAGTGGAGCTAAATTAAGGGATCCCTATCCATGCTTACTAGGGTCGAAGATACCTTGATGTTGTCTTGAACTTCATGGATCTCAAAATACTTGTATATTTTTGCAAGCTTACCAACCAGGTCCCCATTTTTAAATTGGGGCATGTCTACCTTCTTAGTGAGTGGCTGTATCTCATCAAGGACAGAGGACCACAGTGTGGTCTTGGTAGCAGATACACTTTCTGCTGGAGTAGGGGAAGGTAGGTGTATGTTGGGCACCGAAGGCTTGGCCACAGCCTAACCTTTTGTTAGTGTCGAAATCATATTTTTGAGTTGGGTGAACCAGTGCTCCTGTTCCAAGCAGAAGGACCTGATTGCTTTCTCTATATAAGACATTTTCTTCTTAAGGTAAAACATATTTTTTTTCTACTTGTTCTATTATCCCCTCCATTTAGGTCTTTGTCATGAAGAATTAGTAAGGTTGGCGTCTAAATCTAGCAGGTTAGACTAATTGATAGAGAATAGGAAACAAATATTGAGAGACAGAGTTGAAATTGTAAATTGATTCCTAATAATAAAAGGTTTCCTTACAAGAAAGTTATAACAGAAAGAATAATATGATTGCTCAGTAGCCTTCCCAAGATAAATCTCGTGATAGACCCTTGCGTGCCCCCTTTGTACAAGAACGTAGAAATATTGGATGTGCAAAACATGCCCCCCCTCTATGTGCCTATCCTCTATTTATTTTGTTGGCCATTACATCCTTCCTTCCCATTCTTGTGCCACGTGTCTAATTCCATTTCAAGACAAACTAACATACGTGCTTCCTTTTCCTACCCATCTAGTTGCTTTTTGTATGTTGTTCTTGATTTCTTGCTCTTTTTTATGTGCATGAGAAAGTATCTTGAATTAGCTCCTACCTTATTAGCATCAAGCTCACATTAGCTCCAAGATCACGGAAGGCTTTGTCAATGCACATATTTCCAATTAGGCAAGGGGTGGAAAAACTATCTGGGTTTTACAACTTTGGAGGGAGCTTGTTTTGTAGAATAGCACTGCATTCTTCTATAAGTGTAACTATTTCATAGTCCTCAAGCTTCCATTTATTTTATAGAATCTCTTTCAGGAACTTTGCGTAAGATGGCATTTGACAGAGAGCCTGTGTGAATGGAATATTGATATAAAGCGTCTGTGATACTTCCAAGAATTTCCCAAATTACTTGTCTGGCTTTGCCTAAGGAATAGAGGCATGTAAGGCTTTGGAAGCTAGCTCCACCTTCTCAACTTCACTTGTTTAGCTTGCCATCTTCTCTACAGCTAGGGTATCACTTTCATCTTTAACTTTCTTCGCAACAACATGATCACTAGATCCATTTTGATTTTCCGCAACTCTTCCATTCCTTAAGGTGATAGGTTTATAGTATTATCTTGGGTTTGACTTTGCTTGGCTAGGAAGCTTATCTAGGGTTTTGCTGGCAGAACTTGCTTGTTGGGCTATTCGGTTCTCAAGTATCTTTTGAAGTAAGT
This sequence comes from Caryocar brasiliense, assembly GCA_004918865.1. Lineage (NCBI taxonomy): Eukaryota > Viridiplantae > Streptophyta > Magnoliopsida > Malpighiales > Caryocaraceae > Caryocar > Caryocar brasiliense. The sequence goes on along the minus strand of STGP01004341.1, from coordinate 25,031 downwards.
TTCTTGATTGCTTCATCTTACTATTTTTGAGCAATAAAGAATTTTTCCATCAAGATCTGTAGGTTAGACTTGGTTTCTTGTGGTTGGAATGGATGTGGCAAAGGTGCCTTTGTTGGAAAGCTAGTGGCGGTCTCATGTTTTACTGAAGGTTATGGCTAGGATTTTGCTAGGTAGTCCAAGAGAAGTTGGGGTGATTTCTCCACCCAATATTGTAGGTATTGGAGTAGGGGTTACTTGTCAGCTTCTGATTAAAATCATTGTTATGGACATAAGCCATCTGCTCAATATAAGGCTCCTGCACATAAGACTAATACTCAACCTTTTGGTGACCTCCTCCACACAAATCACTATTAGAGTTACCCATTCGTACTACATCACACTCAGGGTGTCCAACTTCTTTGTTAATGCATCTGACTTAACACTAATTTTGCTCAATGCATCAACCTTAAAGACCCTAGCTAGTCTTTTTACAATTGGTCTTTCATTGAACTATTGGTAATTATTTGTTGTCATCTCCTCTATTAATGCAAAGCCTCATTAGGTGTTTTCCTTATAATTGCCCCTTCAGCTTTTGCATCAATAGTAATGCTCACTAAGCCGTTCAACCCATTATAGAAAGTTTGCGCTATAAGCCAATTTGGGAGACTATGGTGAGAGCACTATTTTGCAAGTCTTTTTAACTTTCCCAAGTTTCATAAAAGGACTCGTCTTCTCTATCACAGAAGGTAGTGATATCATTGCGAAGCTTCGTTATCTTACCTGGCGAGAAGTACTCCACAAGGAAGGCCTGTGATAATGCATTCTATGTAGTAAATGATCCAAGAAGCATTGAATGCAACTAGCTTTTGTCTTATCCCTTAAAGAGAATGGGAGTAGCCTAAGATGAATTTCGTCTTTGGATACTCCATTGACCTTAAATGTATAATAGATTCAGTTCACAAAGTCATGATTTTGAGTCATAAAATCATATGAATTTACGAGTTTAGTCAAGAAGCCGATTCAATTTTGAGGAAATTTGTAAATCGGGTAAACTAGGAATAAAATCATAGAATCGTAGAATTTAAAATTGGTATAATTTGTGTAAAAGTGCTAGTATAATTGTAAGTAGAATTGTAAAAGAAAATGAATGATTTGGTTTTTATGATGTATAATCCGAAGTTAAAAATAGATAAGCTAAAATAGATGTGTCAAATAGCTATAAGGACCTTGATTTTGATGAACTTGTATATTCATCAAGTATAGATTGGCTTGGTGTTGTCGATAATGTTGCCCAGGATGATGGAAGTGGACGAGAGGAGAACATTCTTATTGAGAATTTAGAAAGTCGTGAGCCTTGAGTTGATTTGGAAATTCATGATATTGATGTTGAAATGGAATATTCTTTGCAACTTGATGTTAACGACAATAGAGTAGTACTAAAAACAAATTTTGATGAAAACAATGGTAATGATGATGTTTGCACTAATAATGATGCTAATTTAAAAGTTCAACATATTTTGGATGATAATAGGATTACAGACGATTTATTTTAGTATTGTAATTTAGTAGTGGAGTGGTTATATTTATTTTTAATTTTGATTATTTTTTGTGTTAACTACAATTGATGTAATAATTTTAATTCAGATTACAAATTTCTTATTAATATTATCTTGAACTAAAGAAGAATGTGTTATTTATGTTATTTTTTTATGTTAAAACTTGATTTGGTGAGAATATTTATTTCCATTTATGTATTTATGTGAGTACTTGATGTTAATATAAATAAGAAATTATTTAATCATTTTTTATATATACTTGTAAAATTTTGTTTTATTTTATGATTTGATATCATGAACACTATCGATTTTACATAAAATTCAGATTTGTAAACTTTGATCACAGATTTCTAAGAACCCTACCAACTGAGCATGTGGATCCTCTATCATCGAACCCCCAAACTAAGACTGTTGTAATATCTAAATTAATGCTGGTTTCAGCTTAAAGTTGTTTGCAGCAACAGTTAATTTAGTGACACTTGGCTTGGACCCTTAGATATTAGGCATTACGAAGTCTCACAATCACCTATTTGCAGCAATCTCAATCTAATTATCTTATGCCATCTTTGCTGCTTTAGCTTTCCTCTGTTGTCTTGTTTCTTTTCTATTTGCTTTCAATGTCCTTTTGATTTTAGGATTTGCTTCAATCAAATTTGCCTCACTTTTTGCTCTTCTCATATACTAAAAAGAATAACATAAAAATAATATATAAAAAAAACAAATGACTAATAATAAAGAAATAAAATTTTTCTAAATTAACTAAATTCCTAATTATTTGATATGAAACACGGGTCCTTGACAATGACGCTAAAAACTTATGACGCGATTTTGCAAGGGTACGGATTGTAACAAGTAATATAATGATGAGAAAGTATCATTCCTGTAAGAACTGCACTGAGTACCAAATTTTAGCAATTTTAATTATTTGGATGATCAGATTGATGTTGAGATGTGAAAAGTAAAATTAGAGAGTGGATTTAAAGTTCTGAATGAATCACAATAATTCAACGACCAATGAATGAGAGCTTTTGGAGTCAGGAGTTAACAAATATTAATTAGCTATGACATGTAATTCAATTTATTTAATTATGGATAAACTTTACTTTGAACGAGAATAATCCTAGGTAATCTAGTGTCCTCTCAAGGTATAAAAGATATATTTTAATTGAGTTAATTAGTCACAAATCAATTAACCATGACACGTAATTCATTTTATTTAATTATAAATAACTCTACTTTAAAGGAGAATAATCCTAGGTAATCTAATGTCCTCTCTTAAGGTACAAAAGATATATTTTAGTTAAGTTAATTAGCTTTTCTCATGGAGCTAAAATGATTAAGACTCATTAAGTACTTTGATTATTCAATTAAAATCCTTTAATCTAGTCTATCTCTAAGTTAAGAAACATAAGTTCAATTTCCTGATTTTTTGATAACAAATTTCATCTCTCAATCTTTTATTTAATATGTTGAATCATGCAAAGTGTCGTACCAATTCATAAGAAGTAAGCACATAAGAAATTGAATCAAAGCAAAAGTAATCTTTATTGAATTAAATCAAAATACAGCCATAATTTTTTGGGTTGTTGTATCCTTAACCTAAGAATAATAGAATTAGCCTAACGTGATTTCAATTAAAAATAGAAAAGAAGATAGAACAAAACAATCCATTACCAAAAATCCAACTGAGAAACTAAAAGAGAAAGGAAAGAAAATAAGGGGCTTATGTTGGAGTTTGTTCAATGGAGGGTTTGATTTCTTCGAATCCTTACTTGTTCTGTCTTAAGTTACTTCGGAGGCTAGGTTTTTTAAGATAAAATAAGACTCTCCTTTATTTTGGTGAGAATTTTTTTTTTCTATTTTTGGGAGAGTACTTGCCTTATTAGAAGAAAGAAAAATGCATAAATCAACTTAATTCACAGAAACAAAGACTTCTCCATAATGTTGATGTGCCCTGGGCATACATTGTTGCCTATCTACACGCTATGGGCGTTTATCATTCTGCTTCTTTTATTGCTCGACTTTGTTTTCTATTTTCTAGACTTACATGCCTTCGGTGTGTACCTTTATTATTTTACACACCCTAGGTATATACTTTATTGCCAAAAATGTTGCTCTTCTTCTTTGAATTTCCTAAATATAACTCTTTAGGCTGCAATTCATTTAAACTTTTACTCCCAATGACTTTTTAGACCTATTTTTTATTTCAATTTAGTAAATTATGATCAAGTCTTGCAAATTAACCATTATAACTAAAATTCAATTAAAAGCTTATTAAAATAAATAAATTCACATTTAACACTTAATGAAACACATACAAATTGATCTTAATTATAGTGTAAAATATGAGCACATCAGCATCTGATACTATTATAGTGAGCACACGCCCTTGGGTCCCTAATCCATAAAATACAACCTTCAAAATCTAAGTTACATGTCTAGAGCATCAATCTCTAAACTCTTGAAAGGCATGACATTACTTGAAGAACACTCCATCCTTCAAGTGTCATGCCCTATATTGGAAATGGAACATACAAAAGTATCAAATTTCTTTTTCTTTTAATTACCAATCCTTCGCTAGTCACATTACAAGCACACAATACGTGACATATATCTTACTTCATTCAAAACGTTTTAGATACTTCATTTCAATATCAATAGAAAATCAACGACATAAGCGTAATGGGTTTGGCGATCCAAAAGACCATCAAAATATCAACAACATTATCACAATGAATATCCAACAAATTAAATAAGATGTTAAATTATATGTTGTGACATATGTCAAAGCCATTCGTACTCATCATCAATCATAATACGTCAACTATGCAAATAGCCATAATGTCAATGATTATGCAATATGTATGAATGATGCATAGGAGGTGATTTTTTATCATTAGTTTGAGAGTAAACTCTTCGAAGTTGGCCGAAACCTTAATATCATAAAAATGAGCACATAACAGAGTGATCGAGGTCCATAACATGCACGGAGTTGATCCAAATATCCATATTCATAACAGAGTCGCTGTAGCAGCGTGTTTACAGAATGTAAGGAGTACTTAGTCGGGATTTTAATGCATAAATACATGCCAAACAATTCATGATCATGGTATCACATATCATTAATGCACATAATTCGGAGACATCATTTATTCATTTATAAAGATTTTATAGTGTTCAAAATAAGAATCACATCTTCATAAATAGTCCAATCATCATCCAAAAGTTCTTATCATTGCCAAAAGGCCACAGTAAACATGTATTCCAATATTCTAAACTTCATTCACATAATCTTAAGTATGCTCAAATAGTCTTACTTACAAACAATCAATCAGTCATAACAAGTTCATATTTTAAGTTTAAATCCCGCTAATTTAATCAAACATCTTACCTAATCTTAAATCAAGTTCATTAAACCATTGTAGACCCTTTACTAAGTCTTATGTGATCAAGAAAATCTATTAGATTCATCAAATTCGCTTTTTTCTCTTTCTTTTTTTCTTCTTCCTCTTTTCTATTTAGAAAACATGGGCAGGTCGTCTTTTTCTCCTAAATAACACAGGCTAGGCATGTTTCTTCCTACAACTAGATTTTCGAATATTTGCTTGACCTAAATCATTTCTAAACTAATTTTAATCTTTTTAGTTTAATTGCATTCAATTACCAAGTCGTTTCTTATTTTTAAGTCATCATTTAAGTATAATTTCATACATCGTACCTACGTCTATATAATCTACTCTTATTACTTAAGACCAGCCTTTATTAAATCAGGTTATACTTTATTAAAACATCATAAGACTTTCCTAAACCATCCTACCAAGTCGTACTTCAATAATAAAACCAATCAAAATCAATAATAATGAAGAATCATGCATAATAGATCACCATTATGCTTGCACATGCATAATCAAGCACAAAATTGGCATTAACACCAAACCTGTTTTGAAAGACTCTAGCAAAATGTGTATAAGCACACCAAGATGATCTTCTTATACATACCAAGAACCTCCAATTGATCCTCTAAAACTTGTTGATAGTTTGTGTTATAAGAACCTTGAATTTGGTGAGTTTCTTTTGGGGAGGATTTTGGTGAGTTCTGTGAAGAGAACTTTGGAAGAGCAAGAATGGTCCAAGAATTTGTCTTTCTTGTTTTTCTTTTATTCTGAATGTTTTGTTCTTTTTATGCTAAACGTATGTTTAGTTTATAGGATTTAAGTTATTTTTAAAGGCTTAGGAAAATCAAGTTCCAAATTAAACTAGTTTTCTAATTGAATTAGAAGTCTATACAATAAAAGAATACTAATTATTTTATTTATCATATTTATATGTCTAATAAAAATATAAGGCTCTTCTTATTTCTTATGTTGGGCCTTTATTATCCATATTCCATTTGGGCTTTGAATTAATATGTATTTATTGGATTTAATGGTCTAATTTTTTTTCAAGTCACTAATTTCTTTACTAAGGTCCATATCATCTACAAAACAAAATAAAAACCTCTCTAAATTTTTGAGCCTAAACAAATCTTTACTTATATCTAATTATTTACTATAGTCTACCTAAGGCTCATTTATCAATTATCGCACATATCTTAGCACATCAAAGAAGTAAATGAAAACCATATATGAAAATAATACTTCAAAACATTTAAATAAATCAAGGCACATAAGCATGTCAAAGCAAGAACAAGTCTTATCAAAGTATTTCTAAGTATTAATCTAGAAATTTTTAAACTTTAAGTTGGGTTGTTGCAAGTTCTCCTCCCTTAAGAAATTTCGTCCTCAAAATTTGGCCTAATAAGTCAAAGCAATTGTGGGTATTGTTGTTTCATATCTGCCTTGCGTTCCCAAGTAGCTTTCTTACCCGTATAATTCTTTTTCATAACACTTTCACCAATGATATTTGCTTGTTTCTCAATTGTTTCACTTTATAAGTCAAAATCTTAATTGGTTCCTCATCATAAGTCAAATCCGAATTTATCTTAATAGACTCCCTTGGTAAGATATAACTTGGATCCGATCACTATTTCCTTAACATTGAAACAGGGAATACTATGAACTTTTGCCAAATCCGAGAGTAATACCAATCCATATGCAACTGGTCCTACACTCTTCAAAATCTCATAGGGACCTATAAATTTTGGGCTTAGTTTCCCTTTCTTCCCAAATGTCATGATATTCTTTTAAGGAGAAACCTTCAAAAACACCTTATCATCAACTCTATACTCAATATCCCTTCTTTTTAAATCAACATAGGACTTTTGTCTATGCTTCACCGTCTTCAATTTATTACAAATCACGTTAACTTTTTTATCCATTTGTTGCACTAATTTAGGCCCTAACAACTTCCTTTCACCAATTTCATCCCAACAAATAGGAGTCCTACACTTCCTTTTATACAAAGCTTCTTAAGGTGGCATACTAATACTTAATTGAAAATTATTGTTGGATGCAAACTCCATTAATGGCAAAATCTCCCAACTATCTTTAAAGTCAATCATACAAGTACGCATCATATCTTCTAAAATTTGAATGATCCTTTCCGTTTGCTTCTCGGTTTTAGGGTAAAAAGTAATGCTTATCGGTTTGAGGGTAAAAAGTAATGCTAAAGTGAAGTTTAGTCCCTACGGCTTTTTAGAGGCTAATCCAAAATTTAAAAGTGAAACGAGGGTGTCGATCAAAAACAATAGTGATAGAGATACCATGTAAATGCACAATCTCACAAACATAAAGTTTGGCTAACCTTTCTAAGGAAAAGTCCATCCAAATAGGTATAAAATGGGCTGATTTGGTTGGTCTATCAACAATAACCTAAATGGCATTATGACCCTTACTAGAGTGAGGCAATCCTGACACAAAATACATAGTAACTCTCTCCCACTTTCATTGTGAAATAGACAGGGGTTGCAATGTTTTGTACTTGTTGATACACTAAACACCTCATCATAAATTCCGCTATCTCCTTCTTTATACCATTTCATCAATAGTGCTCCTTAATATTCCTATATATTTTAGTACTATCTGGGTGCATTGAGTAAAACGAACTATGTGTTTCTTCTAAAATCCTTCTTCTAAATTTGTCATCTTTAAGAACACATAACCTATTAACAAATATCAAAATACTATCTTCCTTAACATGAAAATTGGTCCTCTTACCTTCTTTTACCTTCTCCACCAACTTATTCAGCTTAGGATCCCTTCTTTGAGCTTCTTTAACCTTATCCACTAATATAGGCTTAATATGCAAGTGTGCCAAGAATCCACTTAATTCATCAATATCGGAATCAGTATTTAAAGCTATCAATTCTAGACATAATGGCGATGGATCTAATCTCAAATCAGCCATAGGCTTTCTACTTAAAGCATTTGCTACAATATTAGCCTTACTTGGATGATAATCAATAGTACAATCATAGTCCTTAATTAATTTTAACCATATTCTTTACCTTAAATTCAATTGTTTTTAGGTAGTTAAATACCGCAAACTCTTATGATATGTAAACATTTGATATTTCTCTCCATACAAATAATGTCTTTAAATTTTCAAAGCAAAGACATTGTGGCTAATTTTAAATCATGTGTCGAATAATTTCTCTCATGTGTTTTTAACTGCCTAGATGCTTATGCTATTACTTTATCATGTTGCATTAGCACACATCCTAATCCATTATAAGAAGCATCACTATAAATTATATATCCTCCTCCTCCTTCAGGTAAAGTCAATATGGGTGCCATAGTCAAAATAGATTTCAATTTATCAAAATTCTCTTGACACTCATTACCGATTCAAACTTTACGTCTTTCCATAATAATCTAGTCAAAGGTCTAACCAAAATCGAAAATTCCTTTGCAGTTCTCCTATAGTAGCCTACTAAACTGGGGAAACTCCTAACTTCAGTCACATTGTAAGGAGACTTCCAATTCACTATTGCTTCAACCTTATTAGGATCCACCATCACACCATCCGCCTAAATCACATGTCCTAAAAATATTACTTTATCAAGCCAAAATTTACACTGAGACAATTTCGCATATAATTGTTTTTCCTCTAAGACTTGTAAAACCATCCTCAAGTGTTTATCACGCTCATCTCTTGATTTAGAATACACTAAAATATTATCAATGAAAATCACAACAAATTGATCAATATATGGTTGAAACACCTTGTTCATCAAATCCATAAAAGTAGCAGAAGCATTAGTCAATCCAAAAAGCATAACAAAAAACTCAGTGACACATTTAGTTCTAAAATTAGTTTTAGGAACATCTCCTTCTTTCACCTTTTGTTGATAGTACCCTGATCTGAAGTTTATCTTCGAAAATACTTTAACTCCTTTTAATCGGTCAAAAAGACAATCAATTCTAGGTAAATGATATTTATTCTTTATGGCCACCTTATTCAACTGTCTATAATCAGTGCACAATCTTAAGGATCCATCTTTCTTCTTTACGAACAAAATTTGGGGTTCCCCAAGGTGTAACGCTAGGCCTAATAAATCTTTTATCCAATGGTTCCTCCAATTGCATTTTTTAATACGTCAACATTATCATTAATCATGATAGGTCAACATCATCATCAATTATAATACGTCAACATCCATGCAAATAGCCATAGTGAATAATGTACTCGAGATGACTCTTTATCATTAGTTTGAGGGTAGCAGAGTGGCCGAAGCCTCAATATCATAAAAATGAGCTTATAACAGAGTGACCAAAGTCCATAATATGTATGGAGTTAATTCGAGGATCTATATTCATAACTGAGCAGTTGTTGTAGCATGTTCACATAATACAAGGAGAACCTAATCTGGACTTTAATGCATGAATGCATGTCAATCAATTCATGGTCTTGGTATTACATATCATCAATGCATATAATTCAAAGTCATTATTCATTCATTCAGAAAGACCACATAGATCTTCAAAACAAGAATCACTTCTTCATCAATGCACATAATTTGGAGTCATCATTCATTCATTCATAAAGATCTTATAATCTTCAAAACAAAAATCACTTTTTCATCAAAAGTCTAATCAGCATTCAAAAGTTCTTATCATTACCAAAGACCACATCAAATATGTATCCCAAGATGTCAAACTTTATTCACATAATCTTAAGCATGCTCAAATAGCCTTACTTACAAACAATCAATCAATAATAACAAATTCATACTTTAAGTCTAAGTGTCATTAATTCAATCAAATATCTTACTAAATCTTAAATCAAATTCATTAGACTATCTTAAATCATTTTTTAGGTTTTATGTGTAAAAAAAAAAAATCAATTAGATTCATCAAATTCCTTTTTCTTTTCTCTTTCTATTTTCTTCTTCCTCTTTTCTATTTAAAAAATATGGGCAGACCATGTTTTTTCCCTACATAACATGGACAGGGCATGTATTTTCCTACGACCCGATTTTCGAATTTTTGCTTGACCTAAATATTTTTTAAACCAATTTTAATCCTTTTTAGCTAAATTCAATTACCAAGCTATTTCTTATTTTTAATTAATTATTTAATTCCAATTTCATCCATTGTACCTAGATTTACGTGATCTATGGTTACTACTTAAGTGCAGCCTTTATTAAATTAAGTTATGCTTCATTAACATATCACAAGACCTTCCTAAACCATCCTACCAAGTTATACTTTAATCATAAAACCAATCAACATCAATAATAATAAAGAATCATGCATAATAGATCACAATCATACTTGCACATGCTTAACCAAGCACAAAATCCAGCAAACCTGTTTTGAAAGGTTCCCGCAAAATGTGTATGAGCACACCAAGATTATCTTCTTGCACACGCCAAGAACCTCCAATTGATCCTTTATAGCTTGTTGATAGTTTATGTTACAAGAATCTTGAATTAAGGTTTCTTTTAGGTAGGATTTTGGTGAGTTTTGTGAAGAGAACTTTGGAAAAGTAAGAATGGTCCAAGAACTTATCTTTCTTGTTTTTCTTCTATTCTATACTGAACGTGTGTTTAGTTGATAGGATTTAAGTTATCTTGAAAGACTTAGGAATATCAACTTCTAAATTAGACTAGTTTCTTGATTCAATTAAAAGTCTAAAAAAATACTAATTATTTTCTTTATCTTATTTATATGTCTAATGAAAATATGAAACTCTTCTTATTTCTTATATTGGGCCTTCATTATCCATATCCTATATAGGCTTCGAATTAATATGTATTTATTGGGCTTAATGGGTACTTTTTTTTTAAGTCATTAATTTACTTACTAAGGTTTATGTCATTTACATAATAAAATAAAGCTCCTTCTAAACTATTGGGCCTAAACAAATTTTTACTAATATACAATTATTTACTATGGTCTACCTAAGGCCCATTTATCAATTATCACATATATCTTAGTATATCAAAGAAATAAATAAGAATCACATATGAAAATAATACTTTAAAATATTTAAATAAATCAAGTAAGGCAGATAAGTCATGTTAAAGTAAGAACAAGTCTTATTAAAGTATTTCCAAGCATTTATTTAAAATTTTTTAGGCCCTAAGTTGGGTTGTTACACCAAGTATTAGATATCCCCAATACCATGCCTATCGGAGGCTTAACTTGCTCCTCCACAGTTGTAAGACAACATACAGCCACAAGCTGAGGAGATGGAAGAAATAAATTTGGCTAATGAGGGTGAAGATCCAAGGCTAATATTCGTCAACAAGACCCTTTGCTTAATGCTTAGAAAGGCCTTAATGTAGCTTTTAAGAGAGTTTAGGGATGTGTTTACGTGGCACTACCACAAGATGCTAAACTTAGATGGACTTATGATTCATAAACGTAATGTGTCTCCCTGTTGTAAACCCGTGAAACAATAGTTGAGAGCATAGTTGTCAGACCCAGCCCGATCATTGAATCGGTCAGTAGTCTGGGTGGGTAGGTCACCGATCCAACCACTGGGTCACAATGTTAACTGCTGAGTTTTTACTTAATATATTTTTTAAATTTAAAAAATTATATATTTTTATACAAGTTTAAAACTTTAGTTTATATAAGTCTTAAAAGTAAATTCATACAGGTTTCAATTAAAAGTTATAAATAAACTCCATTTAGTTCACATAGATCCTTCTAAGAAATAAATCTAAACTAAAAGTCACATGTTAATTACATTGTTAATTTATAAATTATATATTTTTGTAGTAAATAAGTTTAAAATTATCTGTATTAAAATTATTGTTTTAAAAAATAATTTCGTGTATTTTTTATATCAGTTTATTTTGTTCATTTACAATAATTTTTTAATTTTAAGATATAAAGACTCATAAAAATAATTTTAAAATTAATAATTTGTAAATATAATTAAAAAAATTAGTATATGGACCAAGTGAAAAAATTTCGAATTTGTGGATGTAATTAAAAAAATTAAAGAATATAAATTCAATAGAATAATACTTTAAACTTTGTACAATAACAATATATTTACCTAAAAAAGTATAAATATATATCATTACTTTATAAAAATCCTTTAAAAAATCATTATATAATTAATTTTAATTATCATTGAGTCACTGGTTTAACCGGTTTGGGTCACCAGGTCACCGGTTGAACCACCAAATTACACGAGTTTCACCGGTTCAATTACTTATCCTGTTTTTTGATAACTCCAGACCAGTCTAAGCCCCATTACAAGGTTCCCAATCCAATCGGCCAGGTTGGTTTGAGTTTCATAACTATGGCCAAGAGTCTTTTGCCTTGAAATAAAAGTGAAGATCAAATAAGAAGAACACTGTTCCAGTAAAAAAGAAGAATGGCCAAATAAGAGTGCATTGATTATAGAGATCTTAATAGAGTTTGCCCCAAAGATGACTTTCCTTTTCCTTATGTTGATAGTTTCATCGATGCTACTGTTGGGATGTTATGTTTTCCTTTATAATGAGCATAATCAAATTAAGGTGCTGTCTCCAGAATTCGAGCTTATGGCCTTTTGAATCCTTTGTTGGCAATTTTTACTACATGGTGATGCCCTTCGGTTTGAAAAATGCTAGATCTACTTACGAAAGGGCAATTGTTGTGATATTTTATGATATGATGCAAGTTGAATTGAAGGATTATGTTGATGTCATAACAGTAAAAGTCCAAGAAAGTTAATGAGCACTTTGCCCATTTGGGACGAGTCTCTGACAAGTGTCGTGATTACAAGTTAAGAATGAATCTTTTGAAATGTACTTTTGTAGTGTCTTTAGGGAAATTCTTAAGGTTCATGGCTCATAGGAAGGGGATTAACATTGATCCTTCTAAAGTGCAATCCATTCCGAAAATGCCTTCACCTAAAAAGTTAGAAGAGCTGAAGAGCTTTATGGGCAAAATCTCGACATTAAGAAATTCATACTAGCTTAAGGAAAAATTATTGCCCTCTTCCAAATCTTATTGAAGAAAGACACTTATTTCAAATGGGAAAAAAACTCAATAGGCTACTTTTTGAGAAGATCAAACACGTGCTTACCTCCACTTCAATAATAACCATGCTTATACAAGGATTGCCTATCATTTTATGTATCACTTCTCTTGAGCAGTCAGTTGGTGTTTTACTTGTTTATGAAGTAGAGGAGATAGAATGACCCATCTACTACCTAAGTTGTCCTTTCCATAGAAGCGGAAGCAACAATCTCCCATCACGAAAACAACAACTACAAAAGTTAACAAATGAACCAACTACAAAAGAAACAACAACGACAAGAACAATAGTTATCACAACAATAGTTGCCACTACAACAACAGACTGAGGAACAAGCATAAGACCTCCCTTCAGCATAAGGCAGTTTGTACATCAAGCCCAAAACTTCCTTCTTTTCTGCAAATGAAGACTTCACTTCTATAAACAATATGCAATAAATGCCTCAATCATGCTTGAAGCACAGTTATAAGGGTGACAATAGTTTTTCACGCATTGGCATTTACCTTATAGACGTTGGCATTGAAGATGGATGTTGGCATTTAACCTATGGATATAAAAAGGGAGATCACGTTGTTTTCTTGTTGAAACCTTAGAAAAGTTAATGACAAATACATGATTTCCTAAACTGCAAACAGCCCATATGTTGATTTGCCTAGACCATTTCCAGTAAAGGTCATATTCCAACCATGATAATTGAACATTAAGAAGAAAATGAAGTAAGATTTAGCTTCTGTTTCCAATAGCTCCAAGCCCTATGGGGAAACACTCAATATTAGTATGGATACTTGTACTAGCAATTCAAATGCCAGAATGCAAGGCTGTATTCCTCAGGTTGCAACTAAGGAAACACTAAAAGCCTATCCAGTGGAGTTCATTTCAACCATCAAAGACACAAGCCCTAATAGAATGGCCTATTGATGAAAGATCTGGATCAAAAGAGAAGAGGGGAAATCCGCGTTAAGCTAACAAAGAAAAGTAATATTAGTGATTATGGCAGTAGTAGTAGCATCAAGAGTTTGTTGCATCTAGTGCTTTGATGCCACATATTCAACATCAGTCTCAAATTTCATTGTCGTATCAGTCTCGAATTCCTTTGTCATCATCTATTCAAAATAGTTCAATATTTAGCACCAAACTTCAACATAGCCACTTCCACTACTCCAGTAACACTGTCTGCATTGACCCCTGTACTAGTATAGCAGTGGCATTTGATGAGAGGCTTGGGTATCTTCAAATTTTCTAGTGAAATACTCCTCAGAAGAGTCTTTAATTAAAAGACCACACAGTTGGCCATATAGACCTCTTTGAGAAGGCCTGAAACATTAGCTCCTTCTTCAATCAAATGAAGTTGGACTCCTTAGCCTCGAAATGTAATAGAGAAAGTGAATCCGTGTGCATTGAATGGTCTCAGTATCTTTCCATATTAAAAAGTTAAATAGAATTGTTAGACTTTACAAGCGAGCTGAGAATCAATTTTGGGAAGTTTTGACATTCAAATAGGTTTTACATTGGTGACTGATTATTAGACATGCAATGCAAACTAATGATCATCAATGGCTTCTTCAACATAAGGATGTGACTGATTTTGAATCCAAGAGGCATTGGTTATGAAGATGTTCTCTAAAGAGAAGGAAGATTATGAGGAGTTGCATGAGATGCTTCTTGACTGTTATCATTTATTAGAGGAGTCATTTGAGTATATAGCATGTACAAATCTTGAGGCATTGAATTCAAAAATGAGGAAGCAACTGGTCTTGGCGTATTACGATAGTGTTTTTGCTTGGTACATAAGTTATATTCAAGCCACAAATGCCTTTTTCATACCATGCCTAAACGATTGCAGAAGATTTTGTCCTAATGTTGCTTCCAAGGTGGATCTTTAGCATCTCGATTACTTTACCTTCTTTGGTCAAGTGATTGCGGTAGCTTTAATATATAAGGTGCAAGTGGGCATTGTCTTTGATCGTGCCCTTTTCTTACAATTTGCTGGAATGCATATTTCATTGCAAGACATAGGGGGCAAAAGTATAAAGACACTATTAAAAAGACTATTTGAAAGCTCAATGTAGGGATCTAAGACTCTGGACAAATGCAAGGCACTATTCTCTCCTGCTTCAAAGAATACCCTCATGCAGGGGGCAAAATATAAGGATGGCCTAATGACTATCTTAGTGCCTGACTGTAGAGTTAATCCAATGAATAGTGATGAGTTTAAAGTGTTAACCCTATTGGATGTGATGACCTTAGGGAGATTTAGATTGGTGGACTTAGAAAAAAGCCAGTTAGGAAATTCAGTTTCTTAACTTTTTTCTACAGACCTAGTTACTATTCATTTGTCTTCTACAACACGTGGCATTAGCCGATCGGACCTTTCCTATCAAAGGCACTTGTTGCCATTCTACCCAATTCTAATAAACAAGACATGTGTTACCATCTTACCCTATCTCCAATATCTATAAATACTTTTTTAGTTTAGCTTAAAGAAGACTCTTAGTTTATTCTTTTCTAGGCAATTAATTGAGAGCCTCTCTCTAGACTCTGCACTTTTTCTCTCTAAATTTTGTCTACCTACTCTATCATTAGGTGCCTTGATTTGCTGAAGTTTTTGCTTCTTTTCCATTCACTCTCTTTACTGTCATTCCCTACGAGACTTGAAAGTATTAGTGGCTCACAATATAGCCTCTCTTGTCCCTTAGATACCCTCATCTTATTGCACATATTCAGTTAGCATTTTATAATCATGAACATAAATTATCTTTAACATCAAAAAGAAGGATAAACAATGTCATTCTCATTCTCAAAATTCTACTCATTAAACTCTAGGAGTCTAGATAGTACTTTAGAATAGATGCTACAAAGAAATTTTAAATTTTGTAATAAAAATAAATATAAATTTTTTATAGTTATTTTAATTTTTTTGTAAAAATTTATATGCTCATCTATATAATTAGTTAATTTAATCACAAAATTCTATCTCTATTATAATTATAGTAATCCTTTAGAATCAGGGATGGGACAGATGTACAGTGGAAATAGTGGGGACACTTGCCCCTACTATGCATCTATTAAGATCCATGTGTATATAGATATAGATGTCCATGTCCCATTTTCAAATAAAACTAATTATAAATATAATATGTATATGTATAATATCTTAGGGAAAGAGGACGAATTTAAGAGGGCAATACTTAAAATTTTAGTATGCCTGCTGTTCCAATATGTGTCCCACTATACCTTTTAAAAATCTCGTTGTACACTTTAAAATTTTATTATAATATTTTTTTAATTATAATACTTCTTTATTTATTTTAGTCAATCTTTTTTTTTTTATTTTAGCATAATTCACAAAAAA
>STGP01004218.1:2595-16974 GCA_004918865.1 Caryocar brasiliense | reverse complement strand
GTCTTTGTATTTGATGGAGTAATAATAGAATAATCACAGAGCAAATAGCAGGAGATCAAGAGATTAAGGTAAGAAGTAGGATGAAATATTTAGTGGTCCATGTAGCAAGTTATATTAGGATCTTTATTATTATTCTTATATACTTACTAAATATATGATCATATAAGTTTTATTATTATTCTTTTTTAAATTGGGTGCTACTTGTATTAAGACCTTTATTTTTCATATTATTGTTAGTTTATATTGAAAAGAAATGTGTGCTCACATCTTGAATATTTTACCAACCTCATATATAATTGAAAATTAAATAATATGAAAAAAGTTAATAAATTTATATTAATTGAATATATATTTATAAAAAATATATATACATTGGGTCAGGTCGGGTTGGGCCCAGGCCATAAAGGCAAAGACCAAGCTTAACCATAAAGAATACGGGCCTAAGTAGCTCAACCCTAAAAAATAGGGCCTAAATTAGGTTCGGGCCGGGCCAGGCTTAGTGATCAAAATATTTATCCAAACCCATCCAAAATTCAAGCAGGCCGGTTGGGTTGGGTGGGTACCCAGGTCCATGAACAGGTTTAGTATTTGACCTAATTTTCTATTAAAAAATCAGTGAAAAATTAACCAAATAAATTTAAAAAGTTTTAAAAAATTATATTATGCCTTAGAATGTGTTTTAGAACTGAACTGGCCCCTTTGGGGTGATTGAGTAACGTTCGACCTTATGAAAAGAAAAAATTATCCTTCTTGCCCAAATAGAGACTTTTGAGCAAATAAGCATAAAATAATCATTTTAAATGACTGAATATAGTTTGAGGACCCTAATTGCAATTAATTATGGATGAAGAATCGAATCAAAGACAAAAAATCATATTAGAACCCTAAAAAGGACAAAAATGCCTCTATTTGACCTAATAAAGCTTAATAAACTTAGGGGTGTTTTAGTCATTTTACCCCTTAACTATAGACCCTACTATATAAGCAACTTTTTACAGCAGAAACCCCACATCAGCTGACCGAAAACACGTTCTCCTCTTCTCCCCCTTTCAAATTTTCACTTCTTCACATAAAATCACTACCAGATCGTCTTTGATCATCAATTTTTGCTACCCCGCTATGTAATCATTGTAAGTATTCATTTTCTACATAAAAATATCTTTATTTTGGCTAATTATTAGTAGAGAAACGATTGCTGACTCATTATTCAACGTTTTCAGAAATTCTTTGTAGTAAAGTGATATTAGGTAGTTCATTGATAGATTATTCGATTTTAAACTCATATTTTGAGCGAGTTAATTAAGCATCAACAAAATTCTATATTAGTTAGTGTTTTTCAATAGATTAAAACCATTATTTTGCAAAAAGGAATCAGATAAATGTTAAGCAATTCAATCTTATGTGTATATATTAATCACGTGTAACATTGATGTTTTTCCACATAAAATAATGCATAAGTCGATGTATCTGGCCAAGGAAATTGAATTGTGAGATTGATATATGTTGATTTTGAAGTAGGAAGAAGATGGAGTGAATTAGGTTTTGGAACGTCAGACTAGAGAGTTACACGTGGTAGAGTGTAGGTGCGGCAGAGGCTAATCAAATGAACCCAATCAAAAATACCTACAAACATACATCTATGTTTCATTATAAATCCAAAATCTCAGCCTTGTTTAGCATATAGATATTCAAAAATAGAAATAACCATAGGGAGTTCAAGAAAAATTACCTAAAACGAGAGCTTGTATATAAACCAATCAAGCTCTCCATGTGTAAAGTCTCTAGCTTGCATACCAGAATTTTTCTTACCATTTCCCTTATCCCAAATGTCCTTCTCCACCTCCAAATCAAGCTCTAGTTGCCCAAACTATGGAGGAGTGATGGGGTATAAGTTGGGGTTTCTTTTGGATGAGTAGTGAGTGATTTGGGAGAGAGGAGAAAGGTGTTATGTGGGTCATTAATGGGAAAAATGAGATTGTGCCACTTAGAGTGTAACAACCTAGCTTAGGGCCTAGAATTTCTTAAATGAATGCTTAGAGATTTGTTTTGATAGATTTGTTCTTGCTTTGACATGAATTAAGTGCATTACTTGATTTATTTGATGATATGAGGTATTATTTTAATATATTCTCTTGACTTGTGTGTGATACATGTTAAAATGGCTTTAAGAAGACCATGGTAAGGAATTGGGTATTGGTTAAGGCTTGTTAGGCGTAATTGTTAGAGAAAGGCTTTAGTATGTTACATCTACATATTGGACCTTAGTAAGAAGATTAATAATTATAAAGATTAGTCCATTAACCCATTAATAAAAGCTTGGCCAAAATTCCCAAAAATAATTTAGAATGATGGAAATTTCAAGATATGAAAAATAGTAAGTGATCTTATTTTATTAAATACATAAAATTAATTTAGGAAAATAAGATAAATTAGAAGTATGACTTATTAGACTTTTATTAAAGATCTAAAGACCTAAAATCTAGCCTATTATACGTTCAAGACCAAGCCCTACACGTCCTGAAGAATTATTGTTACTCTCTCAAACTCTTTCCGCAAATGACTCACAAAACTCACCAAAAATCTACTTGGAGAAAAAACCCTAGTCAAAGCTATTTACCCTAAATTGTCATCAAGCTTAAGTCAGTCAATTGGAAGGTCTCTTAGTGCATGCTAGGAATTGCCTGTGGTGTGCTCAAGTCAATTTGATAAGTTCTTAATAAGCAAGGTTAGTGTTAATGCTGATTTTGTGTTTGTTATGCATGTGCAAGCATAGTTATGATCTTTTATGCATGATTCTATGTTTGTTATTGGTTTTGATTAGTTTTATGATTGGCGTATGACTTGGTAAGTAGTTTACGATGGCTTTAAGACATTTTAATGAATGATAATCTGATTTAACAAAAGTTGGACATAAGTAGTAAGCTTAGACAACCTAGACGTACGTATGATATATAAATTGGACTTAAATAATTAATTAAAAAATAAGAAACGATTCAACAATTGAATCAAACTTGGCAAAAAAGGGTTAAAATTAATTTAAGAAGGATTTAGGATAATTAATATTTGATAATCTGGTCTTAAGAGAAAACACACCTAAACTGTGTAATTTAGGACATTTACACGCCCAACCCGTGTTTGTTTCTTTTTAAGGTTATCACAATAAAAAAACTAATACGGTTCTGCCATGTAAAATTTGGTAAGAAATACGACCGTGTAAAAGTTACAGAATCAATATTTAGAAAACACAGTCTGTTCGTATAATTAGGAAGAAAATTACATGTTCGTGTTTTTGGTAATAGAATACAAAGTTGGTTTACATAACTTAGCTGGGTCTTTTAGGATAAAAACTCCCCTTGACCATGTTTTTCAAATAAAAAAGAGAAAAAGAAAGGAAAATGAAACCTGATGAATGTGAATGATATTCTTTAAATTGTTATGACTTGTTTGTGGACTTTAGATTATGTTTGAGTACATAATGAAGGATTGATCTTGTTTTAAAGATAGATTGGATATTGATGTGATTCGTATGAATAAATGATGACTCTAAATTATATGAATTGATGAGATATGAAGTGTTATGGTTTGTGCATATGATATTATAATCATAAATATGTTTAACATGTATTCATGCATTAAGTCTGGACTAGGTACTCTTTGCATTCTATGAACGTGCTGCAACAGTAACTCCATTATGAATATGGATCTTTAAATTAACTCCTTTTATGTTTGGGCTTCGGTCAACTTTGTTATAAGCTTATTATATGATATTAAGACTTTAACCAACTCCAGAGAGTTTACTCTCAAAACTAATGATAAAGAGTTACCTTTTATGTATCATTCATACATTTGTATCACCATTAAATTATGGATCTCTAAATGGATATTGATATACAATGATTAATGATATGTTGAATGGATTTAAGATATGATATAATGATTATGCTTTGCTATATTGTTATTGTTTGTGTTTAGTTGTTAGATTGGTTCAGTAGCCATAACCATGTATTACCATTCCAATATACTCACTCAATTTTACAGAAGGTAGTTGAATGACTACTCAGGTTTACAAAATTAGAAGATACCTTAGGAGTAGGATTGCTTTCTTATAAGTTTGTGTAAATGATGCAGAAGAAGCACAGGGCACACAACACTTTGTCACTGCATATAGTTTTGGATTTTATTTAGATCATTAGATATATACTATTGATGATGCTTATTGATATTTAATAGCCTTTTAGATGGCCACACATATTACACTATTGATATTGTTTATTTATAAATTGATTAATGAAATATTTAGGAAGTTTGGAATGAAGTTTATGTTGCATGTCATGTCATGTATATTTGTAACATCATTTAAGAAGGTTTGGTAAATAAAGAAAAGAAAATTTGTACTTTTATATTATCTGTTTCTGGCACAAAGTGTGATATAGAACTATCTCCTCTCCCTTGGCTTATACTCGGAGAGCAAGAACCTCCTTCTAGAAGCCTTGGGTGATGACTCGTCCCTTCTAGAAGTCTTCAAAGCTTATAAGGTGTCTTCCTAGGGCCAAACAAGCCTTAGGCCTATAGACTAGCCTAAACTAGTTCTCTAAAAGAACTTCCACATAGGTTCGGTCCATGGCTGACCTATTTATGGACTTAGCACTACTATATATGCCACACAATCAACCAATAACTAAATTAAATGGTTCTCTAATAGGCCCACTTAATAGCCCACCGATTTCCCATACTAACATAATTTCCAAATAATCAATCTTACCTTGGACTTCAATTAATTAATTAAGCCCAATGACCAAATAATAATTCAGTATTTATAATTCAGTGTTCAAAATGGTTTCATCCATTCTTTGAATTTGATTTTTAGATATACTAGCATCTATGCAAAAGTAATTACAAATCAAATTCTAAATTAATTACTAGTTAAATCACCAAAATTAAAATTAATTCATACAATGGCCAACATAAAACCCATATATGATGTGACTTATTGAGTTCACTACTAATTGGCAATGAGATTGTAATGTCAATTCCTATAACATTATTGGAACCAACCTTTTCCATACCTTAGGTGTATTTCCCAATTCATCTTAGGTTCTCATAAATCATAATTGACAGCTAGCACAATGTGTCATAACTACCTAATTAGTAACGAATGTATAAAGTAGTTAATACACTTTCGCAAACTAAGATCATAATTACCGTGCACTTAAATCCCTTCATTAAAGATCCCAATCTCACTAAGGGTCATGGTAAATGTGAAACTCTTATTAGCAAAACCATATATCTTTTATCTAAAACCCCATTCTTGATTATCACTGACTTAAGTAAAAAAAAACCCATTCATTTAAGTCAACACACCCTGGCTAAGGATTTACACATCAAGAATGATCAAAATCTATAGGACCTTAACCTTGTTTACTACAGGATAATAAATCTCATCTTAATGATTATATTCCACCATACATAACTAATTAGGGCCACCATATGCCGGATACCTAAATGTGACTAAAACGGTTATATAAGCAGTGCTAAACCCTAACTACCTATGTGTGAGAAAACCTTGTTATCTCATGTCTAAGGATTATATGCAGCATTATGATCTTAGACGATGATCAATGATATTAAGTAAATATTACCATATGATCATCATCTAGGCATCATATGTTCAACCTACTCACAAACGAAGTGTCTACTATGTTTATCTCGACCTCCAGTTAAATATTAAGTGACTCATTACTCCATGTATCATTAGTATCCCTATACTAACCATGAAAACAAACAGAGGTGATGATCCTTTTAGAGTAGTGACACCTAATCAATACTCCTATGATCACGAACCATTTTACATTACTTGTACCAAACGACTTTGTTACTTATATTTGCACCGCTTTAGAATATAAAGTCTCTTGTAAGTAATCACAGACATATATTCTATTAAATATCAACATACATAGACATTACACATGTTATATTTAAAAGAATATACAATAGTTTTTTGGAATTATTTAATACAAATCACATATTACGTTTGTCCTAAGGTATACAACTAACAAAATGGACATGAAAAATTTAGATAATATTATACAAAAATTCAGAACAAGATATGACATACATACCGTCGTCAGTAGTCCCTTCACATATGTCATCAGGACCCTGGGTTGCTGGATACGCTAGTCCCTCCGATTACATCATCATAGTCAAATTGAATGAGTGGTTGACGGTACTCTAGTAAGGGCAAAATTTCTAGAGCTTATGTAAAACATGATGTACTGAACCTATTTTTCCTAATGGCAATGTTTTATTCATTTAAATGTTGTGTATGTATGATTACATTTATTTGAATACACATCCTTGATTACTTGTAAAAAACTTTATATTCTTAGGGCTTAAGAATATAAGTGACAGAGTCGTCTAGCACAAGTAATCTAAAATTAGTTCGCAATCGTAGGAATACTAAACTAGGCACCATTACTCTGGGAAGATCATCACTTGTGTTTGTTTCTATATTAGTGTGGGATCTAATATGGAGTAGTTAGTTACTTGCTATTCGACAAGATATGTCGAGACAAACATTATGGGCACTTAAGTGGTGAGTGGGCCAAACAGTGATGCCTAGGTAATGATCACATGATAATTTTATTTAATGTCACTTATCATCGTTTAAGATCATAATAGTGCACATAACACTTAAACCTTAGATGACAGGATTATCTCATACATTAGTGGTTTAGATTTATCACTGCTTATATGCTCATTTTAGTCACATTCGAGTATCTAGCATATAATGGCCTTAATTAATTATGTATGGTGGAACAGGATCATCAAGATAGGATTCATTACCTTGCAGTAAATGAGGTTAAAGTCCTCTAGCTTTTGGACATTCTGGATGGATAAATCCTTGGCCAGGGTGTGTGTTGACTTAAATAGATGTGCTTTTTGATTTAAGTCAATGATAATTAAGAACGAATTTTTAGATAAAAGCTATATGGTCTTTCCTATAAGGTTTTGACATTTGCCATGACCCTTGGCAAGATTGAGATATTTAATGAAGGGATTCAAGTGTAAAGTAATTTGATATTGGTTCGCGAGAGTGTATTGACTGATTTATACATTCATTACTAATTAGGTATGACACATTGTACTAGATGTCAATCATGATTTATGAGAACCTAAGGTGGATTGAGAAATGCATCTAAGGTGCAAAAATGGTGGGTTCCAATAATGTCATAGGTATTGACATTATAATCTCATTACTGATTAGTAGTGAATCTAGTAAATCACACTATATGAATTTTATCTTGGCCATTATGCGAATTAATTTTAGTTATGGTGTTTCAACTAGTAATTAATTCAAAATTTGATTTGCAATTAATTTTGCAAGAATGCTAGCACATTCGGATATCAAATTCAAGGAATGGATGAGATTATATAATATGCATTTATAGGAATTGTAAATGCTGAAATATTATTTAGTCATTGGACTTGATTGTTTAATTGAGGTCCAATTTGAGATTAATTATATGGGTGCTATATTGACATGGGATTTTGGGTGGGCCTATTAAAGATCCAATTTAATTGGATATAGGTTGATTTGGTGGTACTTATATTAACGCCAAGTGTATAAATAGGCCAGTTATAAACTGGGCCCAAGTAAGAGTTTAATTATGGAACTAATCTTGGCCCGGTCAATATTTCTGGGACCCATTAGGCCTAAGGAAGACTTGTGACTATTGGAAACCTCTAGAAGGGATAAGTCATCACCCAAAGAGGTTATCACTAACTCAGCATCAGCCTAGGGATGATGAGATTTATCGAAGTGTTACAATTTTCTTTTTTTCCTTGTGTGTCATATATAACACACCTCTTCTCACATTTTAGTAGTCTCACTCATCTAAAAGAAACTCTAACCTATACCTATCACTCCTTCATTGCTTGGGTAGCCTAAAGCTTGTATTGGAGGCAGAGAAAGACAGTTTTTGGTCCAAGAAATGGTAAGGATAAATTATGGTGAGCGAGCTAGAAACTCTGCACTTGGAGAGTTTGATCGGTTTATTCACGACTCTCATTTTGGTAATCTTTCTTAATCCTTCTATGGATGTGTTGATTTTAAAATCCCCATAAGCTAAATAAGGCTAAGATCTATTTTTTAATATAAACCATGAATGTATGCATGTATGGATTTGATTAGGTTTGTTTAGATTCATTTCCACCTCACCACTCCAATATTATTATATATGAAAGTGTGCCATATTTGCTATATTTGTATGTTATTTGTTTAGGATAGTTGAGCAGCCATAACCCTGCTTGATTATCCCGATACACTTAGTTTTTTTTTTAGGGTAGTTAAATGACTACTCAAATTAGCAAGATGAGCAAAAAGATTAGGATATTGTTTTAGATGACATAAATGATGAGGAAAAACATATAAGCATGGCACTATTACACTACACTTGCATATAGACTTAGAATATTTGCTTTGAATATTTGATACTTGAATTTGTATTATTCGGATTTGAAGCCTATTGTCTATTGGGCCAAGTTTTGGGATGACCTTTTAAATGATTATATATATTTGAATTTGTTTTGATGTGCTCATTGCAAATGAATGGTGAATGCTACGTCCATTATGATATATGTTTTAAATTGGATTTGTGATAAAGGCTTGGTAATAAAAGAATAAAAAAATATGATGTAACTTAAGGCCCAAATATAAGTAATTTGGCATTTAAATTTAGTTGGGACGCTATATGTTTAAGTGGTATTAGAGTATTACGTTAAGATTCTGGATTATTACTTGTTTGCTATGAATTTTAAATGCTTTTGTTTGACTATATGCTTTCTACAAACATTGCATCATCATTTATATATATAACACTCACAACTGACATGGTTCTAATATTCTCTTCCACATCTTAGGATAAAGGGTGTACACTTAATTATCTCACTGATGTTCCGAAACTTGCTTTTGACTTAAACTTTTGATATATTTGCTTATTGAACTTGAGTTCTATCTATTTTAATATATCTATTATATTTGAATTATTTGAGCATTGGTGATATATATATGCCATATTTAAGTTGTTTTCAATTTTAACGTGCTTTGCTTTGAATCCTCTATTTGAAACCTTTTGTTCGATGAAATCATAAGTATTAATTTAAAATAGGAAGCTTTTATCTTGAGTTACTTGGTGAAATTTCAAGGACAAAATTTTTCAAGTGTGGGAGAACTTGTAACAACCCTATATAGGGCTTAGAATTTATTAGAAAAATTAAGATTCACTATTGTTTGACTTATCTTTTATTTGGTTTATGTGAATTACTTTATGAATTTGATGATTTGCTTATCAATATGAAGTTTATGTGCAATGTATGATTGATTTATTTTGATTTGTCTCCTTTGGCATGTAAAACATGTATAGGCCTTAGAAATAGAGAAAAGAGGCTTTTGAGGTCCATTATGAATTAATTGGGCATTTAGTAAGAGACTTATATTGTGCTAGTTTTGTTAAGAAGAACTTATTTGATTTTAAGTTTATTCTGGACTTGTTTATTATAAAGGTTTTATTTTTATTTTAAGCCTACTTTGAACCTTTGTTAAGAAAAGATTGATGAATGTTAGACCAAGCCTATTAAGTTAGTGAATTATGCTATGGTTAATTAAATTCATGTATGCATGATAAAGATTACGTTATGAGAGTGTTCTTAATTTTATTAGAAGTATAATGACTTAAGTAGTCTATTTTGAATGTATAACTTCCCTAAGGTTTTATATATGAATAAACTGTTTTGGAAAGCTAATAAACACACCCCAAATACCTCATACTCGTCCTAAGCCCCATTAAAAGAAGCCTCAAACATTTATAGAGTCCTTTTGGCTTTTTCTCAAACTCTCTCCGTAAACTACTCACAAAACTCATCAAAAACCTATACACAAAAATACCTCGACCAAATGCCCTTCAAACCTTGATTTTTTAGCAAGCTTTGGAAGTTGAATTTGGTGTCTTTTGGTGCATATAACAAGGCTATCTTGAGTGCTTAAAGTCAAACTACTAGAGCTCTTTGATAACAAGGTCAATATTAATGTTGGTTGTTTATTGGTTATGCTCATGTATCCTTTATTTTGAACTCTTTGATCATGATTTGATGTATGCTATTTCTTATGATGAAAAATTATGTTTTTGAGGATGATTAATCATGTTTTAAATTCTGAATTTGATGACCTTTGATAAGTCTTTTATTGAGTTAAGACGTAAGTTTGACGAAGCAACATCTATCTTACAAATAAGTAACATAGCTTGGGTTTTTGACAAAGAAAGCAATGTAAATTAAATTAGGATTTATTTGTGATGATTAGTAAGGTTTTTAAGTTAATATTGGTAACTTGGACTTGATACATAATTTAATTTAGTAAGGGTTTAACATAAGAACTAAGCTTAGGTTACACTGACGTAAGTTTTCAAAACATAACTTTGAATAAATTGCTAGATAAATAGTAAACGACCTTATATTTGATTCAAACTTGTTTAAAAAGGATTGACATTGGCTTAGGAATAAGTTTAAATGATCAAAAGTTGACAAAATTAGTTTAAAGTAAGAACACAGCCAGCCCGTGTTTTTGAAGGTAAAAACACGGCCTGCCCATGTTATTTGTTTTTAAGGCTATTGCAAAAAAATACTTACACAGCCTAACTGTATTTTTGAAGATATTACACGCCCTACCTATTTTTTTTTTAACAGAATGCAAAGTTAAATTACACACCCTAGCTATGTTTCTTGAAAGAAAAAAATACCCTACCCGTGTTTCTTAGGCAGATAAGGGAAAGAAGAAAAAGAAAGAAAAGAAAGAAAATTTGATGAATATAATTGATTTTTTTTATCACATAAGGCTTAGTAAAGGGTTTAAGATGGCTTAATGAACTTCATTTAAAGTTTAGTAAGGTGATTGATTGAATCAATGAGACGTAGACATAAAATATGAACTTGTTATGATTAATTGTTTGTAAGGAAGACTATTGAGCATGCTTAAGATTATTTGAATAAAGTTTGGTATCTTTGAATACATATTTGATGTGACCTTTGATGAGGATAAAGGTATGATTATCTATGATTGACTTGGTTCGAAGTTGATATTACTTTGATAAACATTGTCATGAGTTGACGCATACTTGGTATGAATTTGGTTATGAATCATTTGATGAGGAATTTGACTTAGCTTTAATATATGTTTGATTTAAGCCGTGATTTAACTAGTAGGCATTGATTTGCTTGCTCTTAACTTGATATGACCTTGACATGTATATAGTATATCTTAACTTGATATGAATACAACATGTACATAATACTTTTGACTTAATATGGATTTGATATGTACATGGTACATCTTATTTTGAGTTGATGAACGTATGAAGTATGATTGCTATTATGACTCGATAAGAAATCTTTGACTCACACTTGTGTGATGAATGTTTGATTTAACACGTACTATGTTCGTCTTGAATTTAAGGAATGATTGATTTGATACGTACTATATACGTATTGATTTAGCTATGAAGCATACATATGATAACATGGCCACAAACATTTCGTATGACTTGCATACATGCATAAAGTCTAGACTAGTCACTTCTATGTTACGTAAGGATACACTGCAATAGCACCTTGTTCTGGATCTTTGGATCACTCTATTTAGTACCTTTGGGTACTCTTATTATTAGGCCCTATTTGATTACGACTTTGATCATTTTATTTACAACTTCAGTCGTTTTAAAGAGCTTGCTCTCAACTTTGAAAGGAAGTGACTCTTGTGTATACATTTGTGCATCTTGCATACATAATTGTATTCATCCACATTTGTCAATGTGATATTGATTTGGATTATGCCTATTAAGCATTGAATATTTGATTATGATATTAAATATGGCTATGTAATTTTGGTGATTTGAATGCAAAGATTATGACCTTAAAGTGATATGATTTTGGATTTATATATATGTTTTGATATGACTTTCACATATGATTTGGTTTGCTTTTCATTGACTTGAGTTGTTGGAATATATTGGTTATGAAATACTTAGATAAAAAAATGATAAGTTTAAATATACTTCAAGATACATGATTTCTCCAAAGTCGAGATACTTTATTTTGAATATATATTTTACATGCTTCTAAAAGGATAATATTTGATGAACTATTGCTTTGAATTTATGTTCTGTAAGTATGATTTAATACAGTCCACCATTGAATTATATGAGATGGATTTTGATTGGTATATACATTCTATTATGATATGCTTGACTAAGCAAGTAGTAAGTCTGAATGTGTTTCAAAATATATAATGGTTTGATTTATGTATGACTTGCCATGTCATAATTTGATTATGTAATTACTTCATTTTGTTATGTTTATCAAGTATGCCATATTGTGAATTGGTTATAAGATTGTTGATTTATTATACGTGAAATATGTCATATTTACAAATTTACAATGTTTGTATGTTATTTGTTTAAGATGGTTGAGCAGTTATAACCCTACTTGATTATCCCGGTACACTCACTCAATTTTACTAATGGTGGTTGAATGACTATTCTGATTAGTAAGAGGAGCAATAAGATTAGGATATTATTTTAGATGACATAAACGATGCAAAAAATATATAGGTATAACACCATTACACTACACTTGCATATAGATTTAGAATACTCGTTTTGAATATTTGATACTTGAATTTATGTTATTCGAATTTGAAACCTACTGTCTATCAGGTCAAATTTTGGAATGACCTTTTGAATGATTTTATGTATTTGAATTTGTTTTGATAGGCTTATTATGAATGAATGGTGAATACTAAGTCTATTACGATATATGTTTTAAATTGGATTTGTGATAAAGGCTTGATAATAAAATATATATGTATATGATGTAACCCAAATATAAGTAATTTGGTATTTGAATTTAGTCCTGGACTCTACAGAAGTAGAGAAAATATTTCTCTTAACTTGACACATATCTATTCACATGTCAAAAAAAGATTAAAACTAAGTGGAATCATATATGTAAAAGCCTATAAAAAAAAAGAGAAAAAATAATTCATGTTAACTTAAAATGGATATTATATAAACTTTTCATATTCTTTAAACTTCTCTTAATTTTTATTTGCTAACAAATACTATAAATTGATATATTATTTATCAAATCATAAGATATATATATTAAATAAAACTTTTATATCTTTATTAGTGTAGAATCCTATATTTAATCTTATCAAAATCGCATTAGATGTATTTTATTTAAAATTAAAGAATTAAGAACATAAATAATTTAAATTCAAATAATAATAAAAAAATCACTTTATCATTCGAATTAACTTAAAATTTTAAAAATTAACTTAAATAATTTAAAATTTCATTCGTATAAGCACTTTTATGGTTTTTTAAATTTAATAATATACTTACTGATATTTTGTATAAATCAAAATTTTAATAAATTTGTGCAGTGCACAAGTTATCTATATATTATACAATAGTAAAATTGAAGAAATTTGCAACGTGGAGGCCTTAAAAGTCGGGAGAAATTCTCTCTTAATTTGACACGTGTCACTATTAACATCATTAGATAATTGTATAACTCTTTTTAAAAAATTTTATAATTACATAGTAATAGTCAAATGATTTATTATAAAATATTAATTAGAATTAGTGTCCAATCTAATAACTTTTTTTTTTAATTTTGTATAATTATTTTGTAATAAATTGAGAGAAATTCTCTCTTGACACATGTCGCTATTAACATCATTGTATAATTGAAGAATTGTGTGATTATAGTCAAATAGTTAATTAAAATAAAAATTGAAAACACTTTTAGTTGCAAAAATAAACAGAGCTTATGGCCAGTTAGTTTATTATAATTAGTAATATATGTAGATTTATTACATAAATAAATTATACTGTATACTATTAGTAAGTTAGTATTAGAGTATAAATTATTTATATATTATATATAAATTTACGAAAAGTGAATGAAAGACATGCACATAAATATTATTTATTTAAAAAAAATTTAAAAATTTAGTGAAAAGAGCCTTTTTAACAATATTGTCTGTAAGATGAAAAATGAAGAGAATATAATTTAAATTTGTGTAAAATTACTTTATTCAATGCAATATCTCATAAATTGAATAAAATTATTTTTTTTCGAAATAATATAATAAACCTATTTAAATATAATGATGGATCCATTTTAAATTTTTTTATCAAGTGTAAATTGAAATTTAAATACAATAGTATATTATACAAAATTAAATTTTATATAGTATCTTATTCTTAAAATTTAAATTTAAATAATAAAAAAATTACTTAATTACTTAATTAATCTAAATAG
>STGP01004141.1:0-11708 GCA_004918865.1 Caryocar brasiliense | reverse complement strand
ATCTAAAATAAAATTATAATTGTGTAGGAAAATTTTGTAATTATGTAAAATTTCATAATTTTTACATAATTAATATTGACAAAACAGTTTAATAATTGTTTGTTGTTTTTGTTGCTAAATAATTTCAAGTTCATTGTTACTTTGTTTTTAAATTAATAGTTACATAATTATTATTAAGTTAAAAAATTTAAATACTTTATTTATTTATTATTATAAATAGTTAAAAAAATTATATTACACCGCAGGAAATGGATAGAGAAATTAGTAAAAAAAAATATGGTTTAAAATTGTTAGAAATTAATTTAACAATGAATAATAAATTTTCCTTAAGTGATTAATCAGTTAATTAATCAATTAGGAAATATTGAAATTGGAAATAAGGCCTATTGTTACACTAGTAAATTCATTATCTTTATTGTTATACAAGTGTGTAATTAATGTTTTGAATAATTGTGAACAACTGAATTACAATTGTCATTGTATAGAAATTAGTTACGCTATGAAATATTCGTAGAACTGTCATAATGTTTAGTTTTGTAGTAAAATGTCAGATGATTTAAATTATGCTGGGGCTAGCAGGCGGGTTCGAAGGTCACCAGAGGTACAAGACCATTTTGTTGCCATTTTTACCACTGACAAACGTATTAATGGCCAGTGGAAACGATTGGGTTGGGAATGGATAGTGGGTAAGATGCAGTTAGCTGACTATTTTTACACAAAGGTGCAATTGAAGAACAAACTAGATTGGATACGCAAAGATTATAGTAACTGGAAAAAGCTTATTGGCCGGAATTATGACCGTACATCAGGGACTGGATTCGATTGGCAGCAAAATATACTCGTTGCCTCAAATGAATGGTGGGAAAGTAGGATCATGGTAAATTTCTTAACTAACAATTAGTTATATAAGTCAACTAGTTTTGTAACATGTTCAATCCTAAACAGCCATTTTTAATTGTTCTAACTATGTATAATAACTGATATATGCATGAATCTAAAGTTGCGTTTCTTCTGTCTCCTAGGAATTCGTACGTTTGGCCAACTACCGCCACAAGCCGCTGACACAGCAATTTTACGACCAGTACAGATAGCTGTTTGACCTTGTAGTGGTATCGGGAGCAGGGGTCCATCACACATATGGTCGGGGGAGAACACCACCACCTCCATCTTCTAACGGGAGTTTTGAGAGTAGTGGCAACTCTGGCGAACCTATGGATGACCCTGACCTATCTAACCCCACAGGTGACACGCGCCCTAGCAACAGTAGCAGTGGCAGCAAATGTAGGGCGACTGAGGCTAGCCCCTCAGACCAATTGCACCTGTGCTCAAAGAAGAAGAAGAAACACGTTAGGGGTGCAGATGGGATCCAAAATGCTATTACTGGCGTAACGTTGGAGCTGTGTGAGAGGCGTCATGCTATTAACCGTCAAGTGGAGCCTACTTTAGATGATGCGCTGCAGGTTTTGCCGAGTCTTCCGGGGATTAATTATGGTGACCAATTTCATCTTCTTACTGCTAACCTCCTTTAGGATGCAGGCCACCGGACCATCTTCATGTCGTTGCAGGGCGGTGAGATCAAGTATAACTATTTGAGGTTCGTTATGGACAACAGCCAGCATCTCAAC
The DNA here is from genome assembly GCA_004918865.1 of Caryocar brasiliense. Taxonomy (NCBI): domain Eukaryota; kingdom Viridiplantae; phylum Streptophyta; class Magnoliopsida; order Malpighiales; family Caryocaraceae; genus Caryocar; species Caryocar brasiliense. The sequence goes on along the minus strand of STGP01004141.1, from coordinate 10,083 downwards.
CGATGGTTCGGGCCACCATCAGCTTAAGACAGATAAGTCATCTCCTACTACCCCCACCTCTGTTACTGTTAGTTGTTTTTAATATTAGACTCTGTTGCTATGTTATTAACAAAGTTTTATGCATTAATGATTATATACGGTACTGTCTTTGATGTGTCAGTTAATTATGTTATGCATATCTTTTGATAAGATGTCACATTTTATGAGTTGAAAATGAATATTAATATTTGGCCTTCGTTTTTAATAAATCTGGGTTTAATATTATGACATTCAACTATTGTAGCTGAAATGTTCTTACACTTTTAATTCCATTGCAGGAAATGAGTTACCATTCACTGCATTGGACACCATGCCACAACGGTGATGACGATGACGAGATTGAAGCTGTTGTTGTAGCTGTGATGCACGGTATCCAATATTACTTAAAATATTTATACAAATAGCCAATGCATCAATCCATCCTTTCAGGTGCTGCATAGGTGCGCGAAATACTGATGGGCATCCAAGTTTGTGTCACGTGGCATTTGGAATGAGTAAGGAGGTATTCACCATGCTTTGTCATGATTTGGTGCACAAATATGAGCTCCAGACCTCAGAAAAATGCACTATAAAGAGTAAGTGGGCATTCTACTATATGTTATAACAACTGCTAACACAAATAGAGTTACATAGGAGCGACTTCAATATTCAGGTGAAACAATCAGCCGACATTTTAACCAAGTCTTGCAGAGTATCCTACGTATGGCATCGGAGATAATAAGGCCAATGGATCCAGAATTTTCCAACCCTACGACTCAAGTTGAAGGAGATAGTACGTACTAGCCTTATTTTAAGGTAAGCAATAAAGCCGTGTTTATTAATATTCGCTAAGTATTTGTTGTTACATTTCCCTTTTTTTTTTAATTTATATGCTAATCAGTATATTATATTTCCAAATTTCTAGGATGCAATTGGTGCGACCGACGGAATGCACATTCGGGTACAAGTACTAGATCGGGACAAGGCACGATACATTGGTCGATATGGATATCCGACAACGAATATTTTAGCTGCATGCAGTTTTGACATGCAATTCACATACGTTATGGCATGATGGGAAAGATCGGCACACGATGCCCACATCTTGGACTGTGCGCGCGTACAAGCACTGCGTTTCCGCATCCATCACTAGGTATGGTAATACAGTTATAACTCATTCTTACATAAATTATCGTAACTAGTTTTTTGAGTTCCCTTATACGGTATTTGAAATGTTATATGTTACACTATTTTAGGAAAGTACTATCTCGTGGATTTTAGAGTATCCTAATATAAAGGGATATCTGCGACCTTACCTTGGCACTAGGTACCACTTACCTGATTTTCAGCAGGGTGGACCACCGATCGGGAGAAGGGAGACCTTCAATTACTTCCACTCGTCTCTTTGCACTACCATCAAGCACACATTTGGGGTTTGGAAGAACAGGTGGGCCATTTTGCAAAAGAAACTGCAGTTTGATGTGCGCACACAAGTTAAAATATCAGTGGCAATAATGGCTCTCCACAACTACATTGTACGCGCAGAGGAAGGCATCCAACCATGTCAATTGTCACGTAATCAACACAGCGCCAGCAAGAGTAGAATTGAGTTGTCGCAGTTCTTGCTCTCTCAGATCACATATGAGACATCCATGGAGGCTGTTCGAAATGTAATTGCTGCACAGTACTGTAGTCAGGCAGACGAGTGACTATGCACCGCGTGTCAGGACAAACTTATTCTACATTAATATTTGCATCAAATATAATTGTTCTTAAAATTTATGTGTATCATTTATTATCCATTTCTAAAATTTAAGTATCGAAGTTAATTTCGTTCAAATATAGGTAATTAACTCTAAATTATAGAAATTGCATCTCCAAACACCACGTGTTTATTAATCATTTTAAACTAGTTGTAGTACTTATACAATTTTTATAATTAATTGTAACTTTAAGTATTTAACTGCATAACCATATACCAATAATTAAAATTTACAAACTATGTATAATTTATTACAATATTATAATGGCATATAATTATAAGTAGATATATACATGTAATTCTATCATTATAATTGTGTGAAAATTTTTATCAATTACTTTTAAAAAAATACAATGTGGTATATTCAATAATACTTTAAAAAAAATTACAATGTGGTATATTCAATAATTATAGTAATATAAAATTAATTACAATTAATATGTAGAAAAAAATTATTATATTATATTAAGTACATTTAACTTTAAAAAATAAAAAAATTATTTCAAACAAATTTTTTAATTAATTTTTTATAACATACTATCTTTTAAAAAATTATTATTTTTACAGTAACTAATACCAACAACCAGCTAGCTTCACGGGTGTTGACATGATGATTCGCATGAAAAGCATAGGCCACACCTATCAGATCTACCATTTGCCAGAGCATGGCCATGCTTTGGTCTCGTTCGACAAGAATGCGATCGATCAACATAACAAGAAGGAAATCAAAGCTCCCTGATACGGCAAGCCTAAGAGGCTGACAAAGTGAGAATGATAGATTTTGAGAATTTTTTTAACTAATAATAAAATTGAAAAACATGGTTTAGATATTTTTTTAAAATATAAAAAATATACTTCTTTAGTTCTCTATTTAATAATTTTTTTAAACACAAAATTTTATTTTTTATAATTTAAAAATTAGTTCTCTATAAAAATAAATACAATTTTCTATAATTAGGCATGCTCTTGATTTTTTTTATCTTTTAAAATTTTTCTTTTAAGAATATAAAAACAAATGTTGCTAGATTATAGTGGTGAGCAAAATAATATCTGTTATGAATATTTCTAGTACGCATATTAAATTTTAAGAATTTTTATTATTTAATATTAGTATTAAATTAATGATGATATTTATAGTACTGATATTAAATTTTTTTAATATTTAAATATTGATATTAAATTTTTAGTGCTTTAAATCAATATCAATATTAAAAATTTATTATTTAATGTTTTAATATAAAAAATTTAATATAATACCAATGTGAAATACCGATTATTTAAGTTTAGTTACTGTATTTGAGCTAAAATATTGGATCGATTGTTGTCTCCATGCATTTGGGTTGGATACTATAGGTTCACGTAATTAAATTAATTAAAATTTAATATAATTTTATAATATTATAGGTTGATATAAAAAAATGTCAAAAATTTAATTACTAAATAAGTTATAAATTATAATATATAAATATAATTCTAAGATGAAAAGTCGATAGAAGGTCAAAATTTTGATAGAGATCATCTGCTAATTGGACATTTAATTGATGGAGGTTTTATTGTAAATCTTTCATTTGCATTTGGGGGTTTATCGGCTATATTTAATATTAAATTACATTAAAATCGTGTACCATACATATAATGATTTCATTCACTAAGATAGTAAAAAGTTATGTAATTAAATAAATTAAATTTAAAGTGTTGCTTAATAAAAATATATAAAAATTAATTAAATTTAAAAATTAATTGTAAATAGAAATTTTTTTTAAGAAAAAAAATTTACATTTATTATTTAAAAAATAAAAGTAATAAAAAGTTAATCAAACACTACCGTAAATAAAATGTGTTCAAGTGAATCACAGTGAATAACATTGAAGCCAATTGGAAAAATCTATTGATTTGTCGACTAGCATTTTGATTATGTTGGGAGTACATTATAAGAAAAAAATCCTTCATTTACTAGATTGATTGATATAAAGAGGGAATCCTTAAAATTATTGAAACATGGTCCTTAAACTTGTTTAATACCTACACTAATCCAATAATATGTAAAAGTGAATTATTAAAAATAAAAAAATTACATAGCTTAAATTCTAAAATCATAGTCACAAGAAATGTAATTTTTCTTAAAAATTTATGAATTATATTTAGAATTATTTAAAATGATGTTTTGTTTATCAATTTTGTTTGTCGATTTTATTTTAAAAATTAATTTTTAATTAAAAATTAAAGATTATATAATATAAAATTTTTAAAAAATAATAAATAAATTTTTAAAAATTAAAATAATAATTAAATCTAATAATCATACTAAACTAACAAACAAGCTTAGATTGCTGTACAATCAAAACACACTTAAGGCCTGATTGGCCAACCGGCTGGCAACAATTGGGGCGGCCGAACGAGGCTCGTTTCGCAGAAAGTTAAAAGTAACCTAAAAGAAAAGGACCCTGAAAAACAAGGAACCTACAAAAGGAACGTAAAAAAAAGGCCTCGCGATCTCTCTATCTCTCTATCGCGAGGCACTGGCTGACAATGGCAGCGACTAGTGCTTGCTGTCGTCACCAACCGCGTTAAGCGGTGCGCCAGTCCGTCGTTGGCCACGCTAACAAAAGAGAGAGAAAAAGATATTATTAATTTTTTTAAAATTATAATTATTATTAAAAATTAATATTGTTAATAAATAATTAAAAATAAATAAATTATTCAAAAATATTTTTAAAATATATTAATAAAATAGTATTGCATTATAATAAATATTTATTAACATCATCATTTTACCTTTTTTATCTGAGTGTCTTGTAAAAAGAAAACAAAAACAAAAAAGAAAAGAAAGTTTAGAGAAAATGACAAAAAAGAGGGAAGAAGACATGAAACAAAAAAGTTATTGAAAATGGCAAAAAAATAAAATATTTATTTTTGGATTTGTATAAATAAGAGAGAGAGGAGTTCTTTGTGATGGGTATTATTCTTAACATTGGAATTCAAATTTGAAAGTTAAAACCCCCTGCCTCTCCTCGCGGCTCTCAAACTCTCATTTTCAAATCTCTTTTCCCCTCTCTCTATCTCCATCTCCATCTCCAGCCAATCAATCGATGACAGGTGTCCACCCGCCACCGGGCTCTGGCCGCGAGCTCTCCAATCCGCCGAGCGACGGCATCTCCAACCTCCGGTTCTCCAATCACAGCGACCACCTCCTGGTCTCCTCTTGGGACAAGGTAACACTAACATTCCCCAAACCCTAGCTCACTCCAAGTTACACATTTTTCCTTTCTCTCAACTATTTCTTTTCTTCTTTTTTTTTTAAATTATTATTATTGGTGTTATAATAGACTGTGAGATTGTACGATGCGAGCGCCAATGCGCTGCGAGGCGAGTTCATGCACGGCGGCGCCGTCCTCGACTGCTGCTTCCACGATGATTCCTCCGGCTTCAGCGTGAGCGCCGACAACACTGTCCGTCGGTCAGTTTTCCTAACTGTTAAATGACATTTTTACCATTTTAATCAAGCTACAGCTTCTGGTAGGGTTACTTATGGACTGTGTGAAAAACAAATATAAATAAACTGGATCTTTGGCTGCTCTTGCATAACTAAAATATAATTCGGTACAATTTGCGCCAAATTCTTTGCGTCACATTTATATTACGTGTCGATATATGTAATTTAGCTAATGCCTTTTCCATGTTTGTCTCGTAAATTTTGGTTAAATACCGACTAACAAAAAATCACTTTTGGCTACTAATTAGGTATCAATTTCGAATTTTGATACAAAAAAAATTCTGGAGATTTCTTTCAGCTATTAGCGCCCAGCTGCTAGGCAAAAACCAGTATAGCAAACAAAGCCTAAGCAAAATTTCTTCAAATTAATGTGGAATCACAGCTACTTTCTTAACTGGTGGCATAACATTTCTGTTTCTTTTGCATTATGTGATTGCTAACGCGCTTCCTTTGTTTCACCATGACCATGCCTGTTTACTCCTTTTGCAAAATTAATTCACCATGACCATGCCTGTTTACTCCTTTTGCAAAATTAACTGGCTTAGTTTTAAATTTTACTTGTTTTAAACTAAGTAGCACTTGTTTTACTTCTCTTCTTTATTTTACTTGTAACAAGTGCTTGATTTTTTTTCCTGCCATAGTGAATGTATCTGTCATTATTGCTTCTCTTTATTGCTATATTCTAGTGAGGTTAATATTCTGGGATTGCTGTTTCAGGCTGGTTTTTAGCCACGGCAAGGAGGATATTTTGGGAAGACATGATGCACCTGTCCGTTGTGTTGAGTATTCTTATGCAGCAGGTGTGTTTTTAGGATGAATTTATGTATATGGGGTGTTTGCAAGTGCTGTTGTAACCTCAACGATGACTAAAGATACAAACCTATGAAAGTGGATGTAGAAAACAGCTTATGATTACCGTACTCTGATATTTGTTGACTTTTTTCTGTCTTGGATGGAATTGTGCAATAGATAGTTTTGTACAAAAATATCACACTGCAGAACTAATTTTTATTTTATTTTATTGTCATTGTGATGACATGCCATGATTCTATAAATTGTTTCATTACCATGATGCATGACGGATCAACTTTTTCCTTTATTAGAATGATATAACTATTGTTATGAACCTTCCTATCTCAATCATTACAGGGCAAGTGATCACTGGTAGTTGGGACAAAACGTTAAAGTGTTGGGATCCCAGGGGAGCAAGTGGACAGGAGCGCACTCTTGTTGGCACATATCCACAACCAGAGCGTGTTTATTCTTTATCTCTTGTTGGAAATCGTTTAGTGGTGGCTACTGCAGGAAGACATGTAAATGTCTATGATTTGCGAAATATGTCTCAGCCTGAACAGCGAAGAGAATCTTCACTAAAATATCAAACAAGATGTGTGCGTTGTTATCCCAATGGGACAGGTATTAATCACAACACTTAAAATGACATAATTTGGATCTTATTACTTTCAAAAATTTCATGCTGCCAGAATTACAGGCCTATTCTGCCCTTCCCACGAAAAGACCATTTTTTGTAGTTGGTAGTATGTTTGCACACAAGAATTATTTTTAAAGTGCTGTACTAAAAAGCTGGTTCCGCTGTCTTGTGCTTCATTTCAAGTATCCAAATTTCACCAATTTACTAAAAAGTATGAATTTTCAAAAGGCTAGCGTATGAATAGATACATATATGGAAATGATTTTACTTATGTTTTTCTGGTGTAGAATGTCCAGTGGTGTTAAATAGATTAATATAGTATCTTAATTAAAGGAGAAAGATAAAAGGAAGTCCGGTGATGGCTTATGTACAGGCCATGTGTATTTCGCTTTATCTATTCTCCTATTTGATCATTGTTCATCTGAATCACAATATGCAGGATATGCTCTTAGTTCTGTTGAAGGGCGGGTTGCAATGGAGTTTTTTGATCTATCTGAGGCTAGCCAGGCTAAAAAGTACGTGCCCTTTTTTTCTCTGCACTGTGGGGAAGCATAGAATTTCATCTTGTGCTTCTCCATCACTTCCTACTCCTGCTCCATCTGTTTGTTTTCAGCAGTACCTCCAAATATTCAACTGAGATGTTGCTGTGTGTTAGATCCTCATTTTTGTTGATTCCAGGTGATTTAAATCACTACAGCAATTTGGGTCAATCCTCAGTTGATCCTTCTTTGATGTAGCCTGTCTTTGTTCTTTGTAAATTTGTTTTCTATTCTCTGTAGATACTGGGGTTTGTTGTTACTTTCACACGATCATATTTGTAAATAGTATCTTGTTACGTATGTGCCTGCTTCTATCAGGATGTCAAGTCATGAATTTTTCATGTTTCATTTTCATCAAGTTATTACTGAATGGATAGACAGCACTCCTATATGAATCGTTGATTCATTGTCTTGGTATAGATTTTATCTTTTATTCCCTAATGTGATGTTTCTTTAAATATTCTGCAGGTATGCATTTAAGTGTCATCGAAAATCAGAGGCTGGAAGGGATATTGTCTATCCAGTAAATGCTATATCATTTCATCCTGTGTAAGTCCAAATTCATTCGTGCATCAAACTCATGAACTGTATGATGATCTGCAGTGATTGGATCTAAGTCTAGATGTTGCTTTCTAGGGGTCATCATCATGATTTACTAGGAAGCTTACTTATCAGCACCTTGGTCCAACTTAGTTTTCTTTTTTTGGCCTGGTCACGTTGGTTCTAGCCCCAGACATGATAAAAGTAGCTCATTTTGCATTTGCTTCTTCAGCTGCAGGTCTGGTCTTAGCTGTACCAAAAATTACTCAGCCTGAAAATTTTATGAACATAATGATGTTTCAACATAAGTTTGTTATGGGTCACCTCAATACCATACCTGTATGTCATTGGGTGAATAATGAACAGTAGACATGATTGATTCAAGACGTTTTCATGTACATGAATTTTTGTGGATTAAATTAAGTGCAAAAGCTGTGACCTGATATGAAAGTCTTCCTTAAATAAAAGCCATCTCTCCACACGTTTTCATTCAATAAAATAAATATGATCCTTTCAACCACACCTAAAGCTATCAGCTTGAAGACATTGACATTGCACCATTCATTGGAAATCATGATCTCTACAGAATATACTTGCTAATTGGTGATGACTAATAACAGCTTCTTTCCAAGCTATTTTATATTCCACTAATATGTTATTTCCATTTCAACTTCAGCTATGGCACATTTGCAACTGGAGGTTGTGATGGTTTTGTCAACGTGTGGGATGGAAACAACAAGAAGAGACTCTATCAGGTAAATGGTTCTCAGACATCCGAATGTTTTAGTTTCCCTAAGGGAAGTCTCTTGACCGTTCGTGTAATTTGCCCTTTTCAGTATTCAAAGTATCCATCAAGTATTGCAGCACTTTCATTTAGCAGAGATGGCCGTCTATTGGCAGTGGCATCAAGTTACACGTTTGAAGAGGGAGATAAACCGTAAGAGCAATTCCTCTCTCTCTCTCTCTCTCTCCTCTGTCTCTCTCTCTGTATGTATGTATGTATGTTTTCATGTTTTGGCTGTAATTCTTGCATGTTCATTTTGCAGCCATGAACCAGATGCTATCTTTGTCCGCAGTGTAAATGAAATAGAGGTGAAGCCAAAACCAAAAGTGTACCCAAATCCCCCAGCATAAACAAAAAATGCAGAAACATCTGTTCTAGTGTTCTTCATATGTAGCACTTTTGTGGTTGTCAATGAGCTTCATTCCTTCTTGTGAAGCTGTCCAAACAAGACCAGACACTCTGACTTTCGATTTCATGTAGTAACACTTCTTTGTTTCATCTGACCTTTCAGGCATATATTTTTATGTGATATATAGGATTATGCCAAGAATTCCGCGTGTTACTTTTTTTTTTTCTTTGGACTCTGTAGGATATTCCTTTAAATTTGCAAATATTTATTAGATAGAGACGGCAGTTCTCCTAGTACAACGTATACCGAGCTGCAGAGACGTGATTCATGTGATTATTCTGTTTATATCTTGTACGTGGTTCTGCATGATTTAAACTTGGTAAGCAGTACTCACATCTGTATTGATGATGGGTTTTCTTTTTTATCCCAATGGCTAAAATAATTAAGTTCTGCTTTGAACCAATTCACTGTTTCAACACTTGTCAGAATCAGCAGACCTTCGTTTGTACGAGTATGATCATGAATTAAATTGTCCACCTGCGTCTTGCATGGGCTCTCGTTAAGAGTAGTGTGTCTGCAGTTTTTTTTTTCTTCTCTTTTCTCTAGATCTTGGCTACGTCGACAAGCAGCAAGCAGCAAAAACTTGTATCCAATACAGAAAATACTAAAAGCCAAATATTAAGGTGCTACAACTACAGTATCTATTATGGAGGAGAAATTCTCTATCATACATGACTGTAACACAACACGGATTGAACACCCATCAGGTACCGGTAACCAGCACCACCATCATCAGAGTAAAACTATCTTCTCGTGCTCTAACACACCTTTTAAGTTAACTAAATCCTGCAGGAGCTGCTCTTGGACCAGCCGCCGCTGCTCTCATGGCTTTTGATTGAGCAAGCAATGCATCATAATCCTGATTGTGGAAGTGTTGTTAGTGAAATGAACATGTGTATACAACAAATGTTGCAGAAAACAAAGGCCAATATATGGTTACCCGTTTCTCAAACGCATCATCACTGGAGTCAATTATCTTGTCGGCAAGGCCATAGTCTATGGCTTCTTGTGCTTTGAGATACTTAGGTCGCTGGATGTCTTTTTCAATTTCTTCCTTGGATTTACCAGTTCCCTTCGCTAATAGATCAATGTAATACTCTGTGTTT
>STGP01004109.1:12393-23943 GCA_004918865.1 Caryocar brasiliense | reverse complement strand
CATGTGTAACTGGCTCCACCTTCATCAATAAGATCAAGAAAACTGTCGTGGGGGGGGAGGGGGGGATCGAGACAACATGTTTGCTAACTTGTTATAACCTTCTTATTTTAGATGACTAGGTTGAACTGTTGCAAGGTGGCCATGCAATTCATATGTCGGGCTTATTACAATTGAGACTGCATCTGTAAGTATTGTAAGAGGCGATAGTTAGTATGAACTATGGTTTCCTTTCCCAAAATATAGATTCACCAGTGCTTCATTACTTGGTGCAATGCCAGTAGCTCCTTGTCATATATGGGGTAAGTTTTCTGAGTTCCTTGGAAAAGCTCAGAATTGTAAGCCATCAAATTCCCTTCTTGCATAAGAATGGCTCACATCACATAACCGAATGCATCTACTTCCAACTCAAAAGTTTTTTGGTGGTTAGGTAGTGCTAGGACGAGTGCCTCACTAACTTTCCTTTCTAATAAAAAGAAAGCTTCTTCATGCTCTTAGATCCATTGAAATTGTTGGTCTGCCTTTATGAGTGCATGCAGCAGAAATGCCAAGATAGAGAAATCTTTAATGAATTTTCAGAGATATTGATATGCTCCCATAAACCATTGTACCTCTGTTACTATCTTTAGCCTAAGCCACTCCGTGATTACCTTACCTTTATTAGGATCAATTTATAAGCTACTATTACCTACCACGAACTCAAGATATACCAAGGTGGTCTTCCAAATTCACACATTTTTTGGTTGAGGTACAATTGATATTGTCTCAATAATTCAAACACCTACTTCACATGCCAAATATGCTCCTCGCTTGAGTGGTTGTAAATTAAAATATCAAGATACAATTAATCAAATCTCAATGTAAAGGTACCAATCCCCTCCCCCGATTACTTTAAAACTTTTACATACGTTGATGACTTAGTAAGTAGATCTGCCAACATTAACTTAATTGGAAGATATTCCACTATCACTTTTCCTCTTTTCACCAATTTTCAAATATGATAATATTTTATTGCCGTATACTTAGTCTTATTAGAAATTTTATTATTCTTAGTAATAAATTGCAGCCTTATTGTTACAATATATTATAATAGGTTGTCTAAGAGTCCTTATAAAAGGCATTTGCCTTAAAAACCTCCTTACCCATATAATCTCTTTTCCAGCCAAAGACATAGCAATGCATTCAAATTCCATTGATAATAATGCAATACATGTTTGTCTCTTAGAAGAACTTACAACTGCACCACCCCCCATAGTAAAAATCCACCGACTAGTTTATTTTGATTCAGCTTTCCTTAAAGTCCAATTAGCATCTGTATAACATTTTACCATAGGTGTAGATCCATTATAACCTAATGCATAGTGTATAGTACCTTTCAAGTACCTTAATAATCTTTTTAATTCTTTTCAATGTTCTTTTCAATAGAGTAGGCTACAATTGATCAAATCTCAATTTAAAGGTGCCAGTCCTATCTCTCTGGATTACTTTAAAACTTTTACATGTGTCAATGACTTAGTAAGTAGATCTGCCAACATTAACTCGATTGGAAGATATTCCACTATCACTTTTCCTTTTTTCACCAATTTTTGAATATGATGATATTTTATTAATGTATACTTAGTCTTATTAGAAATTTTATTATATTTAGCAATATCTATTACAGCCTTATTATTACAATATATTGTAATGGGTTGAATAAGAGTCCTCATAAAAGGTATTTGCCTTAAAAACCTCTTTACCCATGCAATCTCTTTTCTAGCTAAAGACATAGCAATACATTTAGATTCCATTGATGATAGTGTAATACATATTTGTCTCTTGAAAGAACTTGCACCACCTCCCATAGTAAATATCCACCCACTAGTGGATTTTGAATCAACTTTCCTTGAAATCCAACTAACATCTATATAACATTCTACTATAGGTGTAGATCCATCATAACTTAATGCATAATGTATAATACCTTTCAAGTACGTCAATAATCTTTTTAATTCTTTTCAATGTTCTATATTAGGATTAGAAGTGAATCTACTCAATTTACCAATAATATATGCATTATTTGGTTTTGTGCAATTCATTGCATACATAAGACTTCCAATGATTTTTGCATATCTTTCTTGTTCGATAGCCTTACCTTCACTTTTGCTCAAATTTTGAGCACTCAAAGATATTTTACTAGGTTTGCAATTTTGATAATCAAAATGTTGCAAAGCCTTTTCAATATAATATGCTTGGGATAAGTAAATTTTGTCATATTTTCTTATCATTTTTATTCGTAATATTACATCTACAACACCTATATCTTTAATATCAAAACTTTGCTTAAGAAGAGATTTGGTTTCATTAATGATATTATCATTAGAACCAAATATCAATAAATCATCCACATAAAAAGAAATAACAACTTGAGCATTATCTGTAATTTTTGAAAAAAAAAAATAGTTTTCAACGTTATTGCTCTTGAAACTAAATTTCTTGATTTCTTATTTAAATTTTTTATACCACTATTTAGGTGCTTGTTTAAGACCATATAAAGATTTGTTTAACTTACAAACCTTGTGCTCTTGACCAATCTCAACATAGTATTTAGGTTGATCAATGTAAATTTCTTCATCGAGATATTCATTAAGAAAAGCCATTTTTACATCCATTTCATATATATATCTAAATTATGAATTAAGGCTATCGCTATCATAATTCTTATTGAAATATGTCTTATTACAAACGAATATACAACAAAATAATCAATACCCTCCTTTTATTTAAATCCCTTAGCCACCAATCTAGCCTTAAATTTATCAATTGTTCCACTAGACTTAAGTTTTTCTTTAGCACCTATTTATAACCTATGGTTTTTATATTAGCAGGAAGACTTGTTAAAGCCTATGCACTATTTTCTTTTATGGATTTTATCTCATTATCCATAGCCTTTTTCCACAATGTTGCATTAGGCCTGGATATAACTTCTTGAAAACTCTTAGGATTATCATCCAAATAATATGTGTATTTATACATATCACGTCCTACATCTTTTTCAAATCTTTTTATTTTACTTCATCTCAATTCTGGTTCATTATTGTTGGAGTAAGATGTTCGCTGACTTGGTTCAATGACTTGTAAATCATTATCTAAAGATTTAGCATCTCTAATTGTTAAATACTCAAAAAATTCAGCTTCAAAGACTTTAGACAAAGTATTGAATTTAAGATTTAAAAACCTATATGCCTTAATATTATGAGCATATCCAAGAAATATTGATTTAATACTCTTGGAACCAATTTTAGGTCTTTTATGAGAAGTATCTAACACATGAGCAATGTGACTACATACTTTCATATAACTTAGATTAGGCATTTTATTCTTCCAAAATTCAAATAGAGTCTTCTCCATATTTTTATGCAATATTCTATTTGTGACATAATATGTTGAATATAATGTCTCCCCCCAAAATGATAGGTAAATTTCCACTAATTAACTTTGCACTTACCATTTCAAGAAGTGTTCTATTTTTATTTTTTGTTGCCAATTTGGTGTGCAATATAGAAGGCTATTCTTTCATGTACAATACCATTGTTTTCACAAAAAGATTTAAAATCAAGCAAAAAATATTCACCACCTCTATTAATTCTCAATCTTTTAATTTGTTTTCCTAATATTTTTTCAACTTCACTTTTGTATAATTTGAATTTAATGAAAGCCTCGTCTTTCTATTTCAATAAATAAGCATAAGTAAATTTAGAGAAATCATCAATAAAAGTTTAAAATATCTTTTACCCCCCTCTAGTCAAACGTGTATGATTATCACATATATCTGAATATATCAATTCAAGCAAAGTTGTTAATCTAGTGATTTATTTAGTGCACTTTTTACTAATTTTTACTTTCACACAACATTCACATTTTTCATTAAGAATTAATTTATCAATTTTTGAAATTAAATTAATTTGTATCTTTCTATCCATTGTTCTTTTTCCAATATGTCCTAACCTATAATGCCATATAGTATACATATTAATATTTGAGATAAAATCAATGCAAGATAAGTAAGAAGATTCACCACTATTATTAATCAAACTGAGTAAGTGCATATTTTCTTTGGCATAACACTTTCTAACAAAAGATCCTTTTTTAGAAAGAATTAAGGGTGAGCATTTGGTATTTCGGTACTAGTACCAGTACTGAATTCCCGATACCGAAATACCAAATTATATTTTTTTTGTACTAGTACCAATACTAAAATACCCAAAAAAAATTTAGTACCAGTATTGAAGTAACAAAATATATTCAGAACTAGTACCGAATACTTAAATAATATTTTTTGAGACTTTTTTAATAAAAACGACATCATTTTAAACAAAATAATGTCTAAATGATGTCGTTTTAACTATAATCAAAACGATGTCATCAAAACGACGTCGTCGTTTTGATAATTCGGTACTTCAGTATTCCCATTCATTGGTGCCGGTACTGGTACCTTCCCATAAAGTCATCCACTTTCTTAATTAATTTGTAAAACTTGGCTTGGGTTTTAGGGACGTAGTGAGAAGTCTCATCCTGACCCACTCAATGAAGCTAGAATGTTGTCCCCACATTGTTTGTTTATACCTATTGGTAAAGAAATAGCCACTTTTGGCATATGACATTAACGGTTGTTCATTGCGTGTCTACTTATACTGGTAGGTTAAGTGTTGACTCTCTTGAGATGTGTATTACAAATATTTTCTAGTCACAAAAATACATTTTCACTGTTAATTCCTATATAAACAACACAATTTGATGATGTAAAAATTGGTTGTCACTATTTATTAGTCAATAATCAAATACTGATTTTATTTTAGTGCATAAGATTATCTTGCACAAAAGAATAAAAAAAACTAGAAGGAAAACATAGACAAATTTCAATGGAAGATTGTAATGCTCAAGTTGAAAGAACTTAAGAGAAAGAGTATTAAAGTTTGTAAAAGGTTTCAAGATGGTTTTCCTAATACTTAATGTGCTCTTATATAGAAAGTAATACCAAAAATTTAGTGAGATTATAAGTTTTTGATAGGGATTCAATATGACTTATTGTCTAGACATTCTTCTATAAATAAAATTTAAGGCTTACTGACATTGAAATTTAATAGGGAAAACAAAAGTTCATACGAACTCATTAAATATATATATATATATATGAATCTATACATGAATTTATGCATAGATTTGCACATACAATAAAAGGCATACCCCTTGGGCAGAATACAAGCATATTTTAAAAGATATATCCCTTGAGAATAAAGTTAACTCTCCTATAGGCTAGTACAAATAAGTAAACCATTTACATATAAGAAAAGAACAAGAACTTCTTAGTTCATATTCCTAACTTAAATGTTAAAGTCTCTCCAAGAGCCACCTCTGCCCCTCTTTGATTTTGTGTTATTATAGGTCATGAATAAAGGAAAGAACACGTGGAATGAATGGAAATTTGTACTATCTAATTGGCGTCGTTTGTGAGAAATGAAGCAGTGTTGAGGTAGCAAGACTTTTCCTTTAATCCCTTCAAGAAAAAGCTATCTAAAAGTCACAATGTTCATTGGATCTTCTCAACTAAATGGACCTGTCCGCCAACTTCCTCTTCGTAAGGGTATATCCTCCGCAGATGCTAGATCTGATTGTAGCGCTTCCCATAACCTTAAGAAAATTTTAACCAACTACTTCAAAAGCTTGACAATATGATAATAATAGTTTATGAAAGCCTGTTATTAAATCTAAGGGAAAATAGAAAATGACTAGCCCAGCTTCTAAATGTATTGTAGCCCTCTCAAACTCATGGGAGGACCAGTATAAAGATGACAAATCTTCAACAGAATCTACTAATAGATTAAATAAGAAGGTAAACAATATTAATCAAAAAATTAGATGCAATCGAAAAAGGCACCAAAGACCCTTATGGGTAGGATAAGCTTAGCCTTGTATGACAATCCCTATTCACAGATGACATCACAAGGAAACCTTTTCCAACAAGGTTCAGGATGGCCACCTTAAAAACATATAATGGAACCAGTGATCCCATTTACCATATAGAGTCATACAAAACCATTACGCCTCTCTACAAGGCTATTACATAACCTTCTATAGGGCTTTCTCCGTTATGTTTAGAATGGAGGTAAGGCTTTGGAGTAATAATCTGCCTCCTAAATCTATTACGTCCTTTAATGAGTTAGTTGAAAGCTTTGTCATGTATTTCATAAGCAAGAGGACTTATAAAAAAAAACATATACACAACTGATGACTATTAAGCAAAAGAATGGCAAATTTCTGCGTCATTATATGAATCGCTTCAATACAAAAACACTCAAGGTTTCGAACCTCAACCTCTTCGTAGCCACCTTAGCTATCACAAGCGAGTTATGTACCGAATCCGATATTTGGAAATCTTTGTCAAAAAGATCAGCTGTGGATTACAAAGAAGTATTGACCAGAGCGTAAAAGTACATCAACTCTAATGAGGCCACTAGAGCTAGAAAGCATGAAGAAGATAAAAAAAAAAATTGGGATAGATGTAGTGCCTTTAAAAAATATAAGACTTGATAGAAAAAGAGTCACTGGTTAGAAGTACACTCCTCTTAATAGCACCATGACACAGATTGTTATGAAATTTGGTAATCAAAGTATAGTCAAATGGCCACCACCAATTTCAGTGACATCATAAAACAAAAACATGGGCAAGTATTTTTAATTTCACAAGGATTATAGGCATGACATTGAAGATTGTCACTATCTTAAAAGAGAGATGAAGATATCTAAATAGAAATGTGAGACTCCCTTAAATTTACCAATAAGACTAAAGTCCTCCATCTCTAGGAAGCAATTGACTGATGGTAAGAGTTATCAACATTATTTCAAAGGGATTAAACTTGGCCAATAGAGGGACCTCAAATTAAGAAATGCCCCCACCAGAAAATAACAGCTAGTAAGATAATACTTAATTGGCTAGAGCACACAGAGTATAAAATCTTTAATAATTTACTATTTAATTCATTTGTAGATTGATTTTGTAATTTCCTACAAGTTTGTTTTTAGATAAATAATAAAACAATTTTGTTTGTTAAAATAATGTTGCAAAATAATATTATTCATCTTGATAGCTAATAAATGAATGAATTATAGTTACTTTCTATTCTCCTTTCCTTCTAATTCTCTCCCTATTAAATATTTTTATAAAAAAGTTACATCAAATAAAAAGTATTATAAAACCGAATCAGGAAGTTGAATATGAGCCTTATTAACAATCAAATTACAATGACAAACATAAGAATAATATGTTGACTACCATAAGGTAAATTTTGGACTTTAATTTTTAGATTCTAATAAAATTTCATAGTTTGCAAAAATCCCATGACTATTATACATTCAAATACAACAAGCACACATATCCAAAATTAGGATGAAGTTGCAAAATTAATCAATTATCAAATATTAAAAAATTAGCAAAACTGCGATATATCAAATATTAATGATATCAGTTGTTTGTGGGTTTATATAATATAAGATAGGTATTTATACATTGAAGTATAACAGTTATATTTATCCAAAATTAGAATGGAATTATAAAATTAATGAATTGTCAAATACTAAAAGATTAGTAAAACTATGACATATCTTCACAGAAAAAAATTAATTTAATCACTATCATCATCATGTATTATGCATTATTTATCTCAAAAAAATATGACATCTGATATATTTTTATAAACTTAAAAAAATAGATAAATTAAAAATAAATAATAAAGATCTCAGAAAAAATATGACATCTGATATATTTTATAAAACTTAAAAAATAGATAAATTAGAAATGAACAATAAGTATAATACATATCAACTAAAGTATAAATGAACAATAAGTATAATGAATATCAACCAAAGTATAAATGAACAATAAGTATAATGAATATTGATAAAAAAGAACATACTAGTGTGAGAACACATATTTTTAGGAACAGATACATCAAATAAAAAATATTATAAACCCAAATTGACAAGCCAAATATAAGCCTTGGCCACAATCGAAATACATTGACAAACACAAGAATAATCTGAAAACTATGGGCAATATGTTGACAACTGAAACTCAAAGGTAAATGAGAGGATTTTAATTTTTAGATTCTAATACAATTTCATGGTTTTACATAAATCTAACAACTCTATTCTACATTGATGTACAACAGCCACATTTATTCAAAATTTGAATGGAATTACAAAATTAATTAATTATCGAATATTAAAAAATGAGCAAAACTATGACATATCTTCATAGAAAAATAATTTGACCATTACATAAAGTTATTACCATCTTATAGTCCACATCGCCATATAACATCCAATATATAATGTTAGACTAAATTAAATAAATAAATCATAAGTTAACAAAAAGTATAAATAACAATAAATATAATGAATATCAATAAAAAAATATTCTAGTGTGTGAACACAACGATTTTAGGACCTACAAATGAAGTCTTAAATTCTAATGCAATTTCATAGCTTTACAAAAGTTTTACAACTTTATTATGCACTAAAGTACATCAGCCACTCTTATAAAAAATCGCAGGGCAACAAGAATAAATGTTTCCAAAAACAAAGTATAAATAATCAGCACATCATGTACATTGGTCTATTTTTTTGGTTACATGACATCTTGGGGGTGTTGACTAAAGTTATAAGATGATATCAATTTTATTCAATTTTTTTTTTTCTGTTACAAACATTAAATTCGAGTTTTTATTTCATTGAGTGTTTAGGTACCGAAAAATGATATCAATTGTTCTTCCAGAAGAGTTAAATTAAAACCAACATAAAGTTAAAGTTTTTACTGAAAAAGGATACTATAACTTACACTAATTTATTCATTACACCTTTTAGGGAAAAATAGGTTAATTTTACACAAATTTGTTAATCTCAAATTTAGTCCATCCTTAATTGAATAAAACCCTAATTAGACTTAAGCACCATTTAATTTTAACTTTTATCTTTTAGTTACTATTTTAATTTTTGAGAATATATTTATCATTTTTAAAAAAATTTCTATCGTACAATTTTAAATTTATAATTAAAAGTCAATCTTTTAACCTACTAACAATTAAATCATACAACCACTTGTGATTGTAATATTTCTTATCTTAAGCTAAATGTGGAGTAGGAAACGGAACTAGTTTGCTGCATATTGAATGCATTAACACTTGGTTATTGTACTTCAACAATTTTTTATCTAACAGGAAAAATTTATTCTTATTTACATATAATGCAAATCCAAAAAGATTGGATCATAATCTGATGCAGAAGAAAACACATTATTGTTTTTTGTTGTTTTGGTATCAAGAAGCATGTTGTTGTTGCTAGTAGTTTATTACTATCTTTACTAAATTGAAAAGGGAAATAGAGAATTTTAATGATTCTTTTGATTTTGCTTTTGAGGGTAAAATTAAAATTTAAAAAAAAAATTTACTACACAATCATATTTTTTTCAATGAAAAGCTAATTTATTAGGTAAAAATTATTTTACGATAAAAAATTAAATTAAAGTTTATTTAATTAAAAAGTTTACTAATTAAAAAATTAACTTTTAATTATAGATTTAAAATTATATGATAAATTTTTTTTAAAACTAATAAAATATTCCTAAATACATCTTGTTTCAAATTTTGAGCTTAAAATCTTCAAACACTCGACTTAAACTTCTTTAATCCAAAGCACGGAATCAAATAGCGATACATGCATGCAACAGACGCATCTGAACAAAGAAATATCAAACATATTAGCGTTCATGGGTCCAAGAATTTTCTCATTTTTCATCACAAAAACTCCATATATAAAGATAAATATAACCAAAATTCCATATATACGTGCTACCGAAATATTGCATTAACATTTACTAATTGGAGAAACATTGAATGAAAAGGGATAAAACAGTGAAGGGGCTTCATAACATCTTTTCGCCACAGTCAAAGCATTATGTTGTTTACTAACCAAAAATGAATGAATGAATGTATGAGTACGGATGTATTTCAACTCAGATTCAATTCCATCCTTGATTGAATATTTGTTTCTCTTTACTTTTTTTTCCTTTGTTACGACACCAAAAAGCTGTAGTTCCTTCCAACATTTTTAATGTCACTCTCTTCATCTTTGCTTATGGAAAGCACAGAAACGGTCACTTCATTTTCCAGAACACACAAGCTACCGAAAATGGCATTCTCTTTAGGTACAGCTTCCTCAGCCTTGGTCATGTCAATCGCTGTTCTTCATTGTCTCACCAACCCCACATTTGGAGACGTGACAAATTCCAACAAGGCGATAGAAACCATTTGCTCCAAAACCAATGACTCCAGATTTGCTGGGGAGCAATCAAGTCTCACCCTTACGTCAATGGAACGGACCTCCACACCGTAGCAAGGCTCTCTGCATGCCTGGTATTTCCGAAGCACTCAAAGCCCACGACTCCATTTTGCTGCCCATAATCAAAGCCCACGCCTGGTATCTCAAAGCACTCAAAAGCCCACGCCTGGTATCGCCCATTCGTTACAGGAATAATAACGCAAAGCGTTACGCGGATATTTTGTGGGTCGTCTCCAATCTTCTGATAACAAGCTCAGCTAAATGAAAAGGTTAATTTCGGTGGCACTTTGGAAATCTTCCAACTAATTTGGATTCGATTTTTTTTCCTGCACTGTTCATGTTGTAGAATTGCTGATCCAATGCCAAGGAAATGGTTTAAGTTATTGCTAACCATTTCATTGAAGAAATAAATTTTGGTTTGATTCTGTTTTGTTAGTACCAGCAATAACATCTTTTGATTTTTTTTTTTCTTTAAAGTGATTTTAATTGATAATTTTATTTTTAATTATAAAAACTATAATTATGTGATGAATAGTTTTTTTAAAAATAATAAATTTACGTCTAATCACAAAATCAAAATAAGAATCGATCTATCAGATTAAATTATAATCTCGTAAAAAGGATGATTCTTTTTTTTTTTTAATAAGAAAACTTAGTAAGCATATGTATATTTGTAGTAGTGTTGGAGGAGAAAATTTTTGTATTGAAAGTGAGATTATCAACTGTCCAACTAAAATTCTAACAAAAGAGAATAAAAGTTTTGGAAATTATGTTGACTTTTTTTTTTCTTTTCAATCATCTTTTATTTTGTCTCTTTTCTAAATCATGTTTTTACTCCTTTTTTTTTTTCAATTTTTAATAGTACTTTTTCAGTGTGATATTTCATCCTTCAGTGCTGACTCTTAATATTTTTCCTCAATTTAGAATTACTTCTATTCTAATAATTTGGATTTGTATTATTATTTTTGTCCCTATAATAAAAAATGCTACATGATAAGAAAAAGAATTAGTTGTCTTTCTTTTTTATACAACCTTTTACTAAATAAATAGACATAATATTTATTTTTAGAGACTAAATTAGTAACTAATAATAATTGTACTTTATCCTTAAAAACTAATGTCCATAAATATTAGTTAATTTATGACATCTTGCATTTTATTTATGTGATTAGTTATAAG
>STGP01004087.1:2251-14117 GCA_004918865.1 Caryocar brasiliense | reverse complement strand
TCACAAAAGTAGCAGTTGGTAAGTTGCATTTGTTCTTTTAGTACTGTCATGCCAGTTTTCTTCACAGCTCTCCTCCCTTGTAGTCCAATTACTCTGTAAGAAGCCTAAGGGGAGTGAAAGAAACAGAGTTAGTCCAAACCTCAGATTTAGTCTTTTTCTAACGACCCAAATAAATGTGATGCAGTAGTTTAGGTTGATTGACATTTTCTTGTTAACTAATAAGTATGACAAATAATTAACCTCTGGTTCTCTTCATAGTTGGTATAGTCTTAATGCAAGAGAATATCCTGCATATTTATGTGATTCAAAATCTCTTTTATATGCAGAGGGTCAACCGGACAGTATAGTGCAGGACATTGAAAACATGGTTCGCTCTTACATTGAGAAGGTACATCCAATACAAATCCTGAGTTCCTTTTCATACTTGAGTCCTATGTGGATATTTGTTGGATATCTTAGTCAGTTGCAAATCTTAGCATCATATAGGGAAACTTCTCTTGAAACAATTTGGAAAATATCAGAAATGTAACATCAGAAAAGAAATGGCATAACTCTGATCTTTTGCATTTCAATTTAGGTCCTAAAATATTTTAGGCGAGCATGAAATTACAGTGTTTCTTTTAATTTGTTTGCTGAAATTTTTTGCAGCCCAACTGTATAATTTTAGCAATTTCACCTGCTAATCAAGATCTTGCTACTTCTGACGCAATTAAAATCTCTCGTGAGGTTGATCCTACAGGTAACTTGTGCTTGAGTGCTTTACACCTGTACTTCAGTGTTTCCCGAGCTTGGCTGCTACTAGGTTTCATGGATGTTATTCAAAGTTACAATTGCCAAGTGCAAATCATTAAAATTGTGCGACTTCTTAGATATTGTGATTATTAATTGGTGTATTTTTCAGGAGAGAGGACTTTTGGAGTCTTGACAAAGATTGATCTTATGGATAAGGGTACTGATGCAGTTGATGTAAGTTGGATTGGTTTATTGTTTTGGTTTTATAAGACTTGATAATTTGCTAATGAATCATGAAGTTAGGGATATCATCTGCCTTCAAATGAGAAGAACTATCTGAAATTTTGGATATGTTTCATACTTGATATTAATAGAAGGGATATAGAATTGCTGCTTGCATACTACTTGGCCAGTTTGGATTCTTATGCATGCTTGTAGAGTTGCTAGCAAGGGTGCTTTTGTCCAAAACAAATCTACGGACTGAACTTTAACGTATAATTCATGTTTTAGATATTTCTTGTTAGGTTGCTTGTAAAGAGTTTTTTGCATGTTAGCGGTTCCATAGTCTGAGTCACTTTTCTGCTTAGATTTTGGAAGGAAAGTCTTATCGACTAAAATTCCCGTGGATTGGTGTTGTGAACCGATCACAAGCTGATATAAATAAGAATGTTGACATGATTGCTGCCCGACGAAGAGAGCGTGAGTATTTTGCGAACACCCCAGAATACAAGCATCTTGCTCACAGGATGGGTTCTGAGCATCTAGCAAAGATGCTATCCAAGGTAGGCCAATTGGAATTTATACTTTTGCGTTTGACATGTTTAATGAGTTGGTATTCTTCTGTACAATGTAGTAATCTTAACTGTTAATATGTCAGCAATTGGAGGTTGTAATCAAATCTAAAATTCCGGGCATCCAGTCCTTGATTAACAAGACAATTGCTGAAATCGAAGCCGAGTTGAGTCGTCTTGGAAAGCCTATCGCTACTGATGCTGGAGTAAGTATACTCATTTAGGTCAAGTAAACTAAGGCCCTTGATCCCCATCTTCCTTAAATGCCCAAAAGGAAGAAGGAAATATGTTGTGAGAACTGATAGTCACTGTTTGTGACTTACAGGGAAAGATGTATTCAATCATGGAGATTTGTCGTCTTTTTGATCAAATATACAAAGAGCATCTTGATGGCGTGTATGGATCATTCTTTCGTTACCTGTGACTTATATATTAGTTTGTCAACTTCCTGTACTTTGTTGATTCATTTGCTAAGGCTACTTTATTGTGATAACATGTTGACAGGCGACCTGGTGGTGATAAAATTTACAACGTTTTTGATAATCAGCTTCCTGCTGCTCTAAAAAGGTTGCAATTTGACAAGCAACTTTCCATGGAAAATATCCGGAAACTGATCACTGAAGCTGATGGATATCAACCGCATTTAATAGCTCCTGAGCAAGGATATCGTCGGCTGATTGAATCTTCTTTAGTTACTATCAGAGGTCCTGCTGAGGCAGCTGTTGATGCGGTATGCATTAAACTTTAAATATAACTGGATATTCCGTTTGGCATGTCAAGTTTACACTAAATTTCTGTCAGTTTTGGACACCAGAATCAGACGCAAAATGTATCCAACTAACCTCTGCTATGGGGGTGAAATAGTATATTAACCTGTGAAAGTATACAATAAATGTATCAGACACTGGCTGGCCTAAGACAGTTTATTATCATGTGAAACTTTATTTTCCATAGCTCAAACCTCCTCTGTGGGATACCCAGTAACCCATTGAAACTTACATCCACTTGTTCTTACATCCAGGTTCATGCTATACTGAAGGAGCTGGTTCACAAGGCTATCAGTGAAACTGCAGTATGTTCCTAACTATGCCAAGTTTAATTGGTTTAATCGCATCTTCGTTCTTATATTATTATTAGCAAAGTTTAAGAGCACAAAATATGTTTGGCCTTGGTCTTGGGGTTGTTGTATGCCATATTCAATTGATTATGATGGTTTCTTGCTCTTATGTATCTTCAAATGTATAAAGTTTCGAGTGTATTACCGTAGCTTGGATTTTCTTCCTCTCTTTTCAATTGTATAAAGGTTGAGTGTTTTACTGTATACAATGTCATTTGCTTCCTTCCCTTTTTAATGTACTTAAGTTATTTCTCTAGAGTTCACTGTTTGCTTTTCTTGATTCTTAGGAATTAAAGCAGTACCCTGCTCTCAGAGTAGAAGTTGGAAATGCAGCTGTTGAGTCACTAGACAGAATGAAGGAAGAAAGCAAGAAAGCAACACTCAAGCTAGTTGATATGGAGTGTAGCTATCTGACAGTGGACTTCTTTAGGAAGCTTCCACAAGACGTTGACAAGGGTGGCAATCCAACACATTCAATATTTGATAGATACAATGATGCATATCTAAGGCGAATTGGTGAGTCTAATGTTAAACTACTTTCCAGACAACTCACTTGGTGTTTGCCTCGTCTTTTTTTACCTCAATTGGTTGACAATTTTCTCATATAGTGACTTGAAAGTTCTGTTGCCTGGTGCTTGTTCACCACTGATTGTGGGAGTTCTCTTTTACCATGTATGAACAGGAACAACTGTGTTGTCTTACGTTAATATGGTCTGTGCAAGTCTTCGTAACTCCATTCCCAAATCCATTGTTTATTGTCAAGTGCGCGAAGCAAAAAGAAGCCTGCTTGACCATTTCTTCACCGAACTGGGTAAATTGGAGGTGATATTATATGCCCTTCTCAATCTTTGACCTATGCTAATTCTTAGTGAAATTAGACGCAACTGACTTTTGTATTAATACTTGCAGCAAAAGACACTGTCCTCATTGTTGAATGAGGACCCGGCAATCATGGAGCGCCGTACAGCGCTTGCAAAGAGACTGGAGTTATATAGAAGTGCACAAGCAGAAATCGATGCAGTCGCTTGGTCTAAGTAGATATGCTGCATCCCAAAACGTTTCTTTTTTTTGTTCAAAGAATTTCACTGGATGGCTGTGTAATTCATTCATTTACGTATACTACTTGTACTGGGAGAAGGGCTTTGGTTTACTTCTTGTATTTTACTGTCGCTGTCAAGTAACCCAGAGAACATCGACTGTTTTTAGATAAAGCTACGAAATACAGGTTTCCATTGCGTCCACTATTTCATATTGGCATAGATGCAGGTTCTTCTTTTATTTATGCTTAAATCAAACTTTTGCCATGATGGGATCATAACAAGGGGTCTCTCAAAATAACAATGGAAGGTCACGTCGTGATGAGACCATAATAACAGTCTTACCAATATGATAAGACAGTCGTTGAATGTTAGAATCCTTGGCTGGTTTTCCACTTGGCTGGATGATCCGAGGTTCCGGATTCTGATCTGATGCCACCGTTAACAAGCAATAGTGTATTAGCGTATTGTGTTCTGTCTCAACAACCAACCACCCCCAGCAATTCACATCTCTCACCATAGTAGGAGCACGAGCCAATTGTCCGTGAGCTCTAGTTTGGTACATGGTAAACCTCCAATTTTACTTCAACATTTTAGTCAAGGCAACAATTGAATGAGGTGTACCAAGATTCCTCTTCCTTTGCTCATTTGGTGATGTTGGCAACAGCTGAAGATATATCTACCTTTCTCATCTTTGCACAAAATGGCGGGAAAAATAAGAGCACTGTGAACCAGGTCACAATCAGTCCCTTGCACTGCAGTGAATAATTCATTTGCCAGAACGGAACTGCCCACCTGCAGGAATTCATTGGCTGCATCTGCAATCTTATTGCCAAGATGATGACGATGATGATGAATGGAAGGGTGATGGTAGCAGAACCGGTGGCTGCTTTTTGGCATGCCAACTTACTATCTAGTGGGCTTTATCAGGCCCAATAAAGATTCAAGACTAAATTAACTTACTAGTCTGGCATTGCTAGAAGCAAAGGTTTAGCCCAGGCAATTAGAACCAGTCGACTAGAACCATGCAGTTGGAACTCCGGATCTGCAATTGTGTGTAACACACTACCAGCATGTCACCAACCTTATCATTCTAAGCTGTTCTCAGTTGACAATTATTGCGATTTCTGTAAACAAGTTCGCTAAAAAGGTGTGACACAAAAGCTGTGGACAAAACATCACAGCCTGTATTTGATGGTAACATGGACAGAAAACACAGTTTTCTTGTTTTTCTGATTTCATTCTTTCCCCTTTTTTCTTATTTCTTGCACACTAAAAGCGTCAGAAAGTACAACAGAAGGGTGAATTGCAACTACACCACCTTAGTTGGCATAACTACCAACCTATCAGACAATGCCGCCTCAATTCCATGGCTACAACTCCTCAATTAGGCCCCGAAGGTACAATTGGGACACAGCATGTGCACAAGACTCGGACATTGCTGCAATCTACAATATCTTGGCACACTATTTATTCATAGTATAGAACTTCTGCTCAGCATCCCAATATGTTCCCTGGTTTACAGTTGACAGAAGCAACAGAAAAATGAAAGTTTCAGTCTCATGCATGATGAGATAAGCCTCCCTTGCACATCACTCGGTCCATCCAAATATGGACCAGTCATTGAAATCATACGTACAAATATATACCTAGAAGGTGATTATTACTGTGAGGGTTAAGCTTGTCAGGCCACGAATGCCATGACCTGGATGAAAAACTAAATTCTGAGCTCATCAAGCCGAGAGTCCATGATCTGGGAGACAGCTTCAAGAAATGCATCTTCACTCATACCAGGGAGCAGGGAATCATTGGCTTCACGAACAATCTCCTCAATCACTGATTCCTTATTCAGGGTTTGTCTGCACATGATACTTCCAATGGAAAAGGGAGTGAGACCTCTCTCTACTCCTTTCTTCAAAAGCATGGTGGAGATGCGAAGTGTCCGTGCACACTCAAGTGGAACATTCCATCCGTAATATTTTAGAAGTGCAATGTCGTGTTCTGCGTCCAACGAATTTATGTAGTCAATGATATCGGGTGAGTAAGGTTTGTGGGCTTGTGGCCAGTACAGCCAATCGAATGTGCAATCTTCAAACTGCAAAGATGAGCAAAAGTTTTCAAGTTAAAAGACCTTTGTAGAAGAAAATTTAAGAAAACTGTCATCGTACAATACAACAATCACAGATATGAAATATATATATATGAACATAGAACAACAAATCATAACAATGTCCCCTAACTGATGCCATTTGCATTGAATAAGAGAATTAATCAAGTTAACTGCACCTTTAGGGACAAAAAAAATATCCAAAAACAATCATGCAGATATCCATGCCTGACCAAACCTGATGATTCTATCCAAAAACTTCTATGGAAATCAAATAAACAAATGACCCTCACAGGCACCATGCGTAAATCTCCCACATAGCCCACCAATTTTGTCAAGTGTTAAGTTTTCAGAAGGGAAGATTATATTGATAGAACTGGACATTCATATTAGGTGTTGCAAAATCAAACGGTTTGCTAAATATCCTACTTATGTGGCCAGAAGTGAATTGAGATTGAATGCTGGCCAATTCAACCGTGCCTAGAAACGAATTGAGACTGAATGCTGGCCACAATTCAACTGCACCTAGAAATGAATCACCAGAATATACAGAAAAACTAACCATGACAGCATATATATGAGAGAATTCAGAAGATCAGGATAGAGCAAAAAAGTTAACGTATATAGCATGAAAATTTAAGGACTTACTTTCTCAGGCAAGCAATAGCCATGATCAATCGGAATCAGTATTGTTTTACCATCCTCCCCTTTGCTAACCAATATATTTCCAGCGTGTCTATCTGCATTCGCCGTTCTTATATCAAAAACGCTGACCTTATGCACCTCCTCCACTGGGAAAGCCCCAGGTCCCATGTCTTCACAACTCCCATCATTCTTCATAAACATCTGTAAAGACCCTACCTTGACATTATCCGATGCATATTCATATCCTTCTGGATGGTTGAACCCTTTGTGCAAGCATTGAACAATAACAGTAGGTGGTATACCGGCAAACCCCATAACTTCGCCAGTTATCTCCCGTGGACCACTCCTTGGATGATCTAAGATGTAAGCTGCAACTTCCCTCACAGCTCCTTCTCCTACCTTTGTCCCCTTTTTCAAACCTTCACCATTTGATGACACTGGTAGCCCTCGGGGATTATTGATAGCCATAGGCTCTTCATCAACAGGCTTAAATACTGAAACAAACTCCTGACCAGATGGATCTTGCATAAAGTAAGTTCCTCCTGTTCCCTCTGATGAAGGTACGGGTGCATTACCCTTTTCCAATCCCTCAAATGTGGAGTTAATCATATTCTGAATAACTGAGTTCAACCGTTCTTTAGGATTGAAAAAGATTGGTTCCAACCAGAAATTTCTACCTGGTTCCTCTCGAGTTGGAACATTTACCACCTTGGATTTCTGGTTCTCTCCTGCATCCACCACACGTTCTCCCCTCTCATTGAAATCAGTTGCCGCAACAACTGAGATTTCAAAATCTTTTTCCACAGGCTTAGCCCTGACTTTTGCAGATTTGTGAACCAACAAACGGATGGCAGCATCACTATTGCTGCATAAATCATGAAAAATGCTCTGATCATCAAGCTTCTCACCATTGAAAAATATATCTTGCTCCTTAACATCCACAATACCTTTCCCTTCCTTGAAAATCCTTTGCTTTAAATATCCAACATTCCTATATCTATCCACATGAAACTCAAATTCGTGACCACAATTTGTCCTGACAGTGATAAGCAAGAGATCGGACAACCTCAAGACCAGATGCAAAACATTGCCCGTCGTGACACCGTAATCCTTCACAAGCGAATCATTTCGTGCCAACTCTCTGCCTCCAAAGACTAGCTTCTGTTTCTTAACTACAAACCCTTGACATGTCTGAATTCTTAGCTTCACAGAAGCTATAGAATCCGACTCCAAAACACGCATAGGTACCAAAGAACAGGCAACGCTAAGATATATAAGGATTGATGAATCGGGTCCCGTATTACTGTAACCCGGGAAATGAACCGATTCGTCTCGAATCGGGCACAATGCAACATCAACAACAGACATGCTCCTCTTAAAAATTCAAACTGCAGACTCTATAAATACCCGACAAAGCACTGCGAAAAAAAGACTCCAACTTTGAAGCTAAAACCCACTTTAATGCAACAAATTTCTCGGAGATTGGTGAAAGGAAAGCAAACCCAGAAGCCGAAACTGGAAAAGAAAACTGGGTTTTTCTTTTTCAGCTTCTGGGTTTATCGAGATCGAACCATGTTACAGAATTTATGGCAATTTTTGTCCTAAAATATTAAAAAAAAGAAAAAAAAAAGAGAAAATGCGATGTCTAGGTATAAATTATATAGAGAGAAAGACTGGATTCTTACCAGAGGGGAAGAATCAAAGGCAAATGTTCAAAAACCTGGAGCTTAAAAAATGATATTTTTTTTTTGTGCCGGAAACGATCTTTTCCCGGTTTGCCGAGATTGGTGTTTTCGGGTTTAGAAACTGGCTAAGTTTTCGCCGAGGTTTTCTCAACCAATAACGATAAACTTGTCTCCGACGATGACTTTGTGCTTTAGAGGAAGAGAGAGGAGATGATTGAATTGTAGCCTTTGGTTTTATAGAACGTTTTGACTCAGCGTCTTTGACGGGGAATGTTTCCGGTTTGAGGAACGACGTTAGCTGGTCAGGTGAGAGAGAGAGAGTCGGTGTTTTTTGTGCTTTTAAATGGAAAGTTCGCGGAAGGAGACAAGTGTTCAGGTCCAACTTACTAAAATGCCCTCCTGCAATTTGGTAATGATGCCTAATTAATCATGTAAAATAACTGCAGGCTTCTGAAAGTATATGACTATATTGGTAGACAATTGAGTTAAGCAGTTATTTTGCGTAATTTTTTTGTTGGTATGCTATCTGCATCGTCTAATATCTTATTCAGATGTTCACAATTAAAAGAGTTCAAGGTTAAATATTTATGTGAAATTCTATGTTGGCTTTTTTGAAATAATACCTAATGTGATATTATTGAGTTTGATATCAAAAAATTATGTATGTACTAACTGTTAATGATCAATCAGAGTATGAAATCATCATTATTAATTACAAGTTAGAATTCAATTTTTTTGGCGATAGATTAATAGTAAAATGAATAATGTGATTTATGGTCTAATTAGAATATATTTTTTATATTTTTTCTTTTAAATGAACTCTCTAATTATATTTTTTATTTATTATTTGGTTTTGTTAATTAAATAATATAATTTAATTTCGCAGAAAAAAAACTATGTTAAATAACTATAATTTAATAATAATAATATACTTGTGTGCGAGAATATTGGTTACCAAACAAATAACAACAATATTGAACTACAATTTATGATTAATTCATTCAATATTTTTTATAGAACAAATTTTAGTGTACAGGTATATGTTGAATGTATTAATATTTTATTCTATGCATCTAAAAAAAATTACTTTTTTCTTAGTGGTTACGGCTATCCTTGACCAGCTTTCACACACTGAAAGTAAATTCCTTCTCTGGTCTTATCAAAGGCAGGTTATCCATGTCGGGACTAAGAGTTTCATAAAGAATAAATTCCTTACAATTTCACTTGAGAATCAAACTCTGGTCAACATAATGAGGAGTATACCTATTTTACTAATTTAGCATACCCCACTGCTACTTAGTGAAACACCTTTATTCTTTATATTTATTAACATTATGCATTGTCTGATATCTTATCTGTATGTCTGTAATTATAAGAGGCTGAGATTTTTGTGAAGCTTCTGTTGGCTTCTTCAGAATAATGCCCAATGTCATATTGTTAAGTTTGATACCTAGAAAATTATGTATGCACTAATTCTTAATGATTAATCTAAGTATGAGATCATCATTATTGATTATAAGTCAGAATTGAATATTTTTGGCAATAGATTAGTAGCAATGTGACTCGTGGTTTAATTAGAATATCTTGTTTTTATACTTCTTTTTTTTTTTGAAAAAAACTCTCAAATTGTATTTCTCATTTATTATTTGATTTTGTTAGTTGAATAATACAATTTAATTTCTCAAAAAAAAAATTCATGTCAAATAACTACAATTTAATAATAATAATCTATTTGTGCACAAGAATATTAGTTGCCAAATAAATAACAATAATATTAAACCATAATTTATGATTAATTCATTCAATACTTTTTAAAGAACAAATTTCAATGCATATGTTGAATGTATTAATATCTTATCTTATGCATCTAAAAAAAATTACTTTTTTTAAAGCCGTTAGGGGTATTCTCAACCAACTTTCTCGCAATGAGAGTAAGTTTCATCTTGTTCGGTTAAAGGCATGCTATATACTCCAGGACTAGGGGATTCATAAGGAATAAATTCCTTATAGTTTAACTTGGAAATCGAACTCTAGTTAATAAAATAGGGAGTATACCTATATCATCCACTTAGGCAATCCCATGGGTTTAAAAAAAATTACTTTAAATCTTTTGTTACTTAGTGAAACACCTTCTTCTTTATATTTATTAATACTCTGCATTGTCTGATATCTTATCTGGATGTTTGCAATTAAGATAGGTTGAGGATAGAGATTTATGTGAAGTTTTATATTGGCTTCTTCGAAATAATGCCCAATGTGATATTATTGGGTTTGATAATTAGAAAATTATATATGCATTGACTGTTAATAACCAGTCTGAGTATGAGATCATCATTGTTGCTTGTAAGTCAGAATTGAATTTTTTTAGTAATAGATTAGTAGTCAAGTGAACAATATAATTCATGATCTAACTAAAATATCTTGTTTTTATACTTTTTTTTTTTTAAAGATGAACTCTAATTGTTTTACTCACTTATTATCTGGTTTTATTAGTTAAATAATAAAGTTTAATTTAAAAAAAATTCATATAAAATAACTACAATTTAATAACAATAATAATCTTCTTGTGTGCAAAGATATTTGTTACCAAACAAATAACAACAATATTAAACTACAATTTATGATTAATTCATTCAATATTTTTTTAAAAAATAATTTTTCATTTATAGGTATATGTAGAATGCATTAATATCATCTTAAAAACTTATTTTTTTTTAGTGATTAAGGGTAATCTCAACCAGCTTTCATGCATCGAGAATAAATCTCCTTTAACAGCCAATCCATGCCAGCCTTTTATGCACCAAGAGTAAGTCCCCTATCTGATCCGGTTAAAGGCAGATTATCTACGTCGGACTACAAGATTAACAAGGATTAGATTCTTTATAGTTTGACTCAAGAATTAAATTCTAATCAATAAGGTGAGGGAGTATACATATTTCACTAATTTAGCCAATCTCACAGGTTAAAAAAATACTTTAAATCTTTTG
The DNA here is from genome assembly GCA_004918865.1 of Caryocar brasiliense. Taxonomy (NCBI): domain Eukaryota; kingdom Viridiplantae; phylum Streptophyta; class Magnoliopsida; order Malpighiales; family Caryocaraceae; genus Caryocar; species Caryocar brasiliense. Next base: position 3,016 of record STGP01004087.1, on the reverse strand, counting down.
TGAAACACCTTTTTTCTTATATTTATTAACACTCTTTTTTATTAGCGGGTAAAAATATATCTATATCCTGTTCTTTTTTATACATCAAATACTATCTTGGATTTGTATGTATTACCACGAAGCAAATGTACAATGTGGAAAAAGGGCTATTTTAGTAGAGTTTATACGGATCGAATTGAGTTAGGTTTGACTAATTTTTTTATTGGATCTTTGTAGGTTATAAAATTTTGACTTGCACCTCTCTATTTTGTATAAATTGGTGTAAATCATGAATTAAATACAAGTTAAATTTTAAATAAAATTAAAAAATAAAAATAATTTATAAAAATTTTAATTTTGAAATAAAATTTATAAAATAAAACATCATTAATAAAATTTACAAAAGAAAAATAATGCACACTTGTATATTACAATCTTGCAAATTTGTTAATATAAAAATAAATTATCATCAAATACACTAATTTATAATTATTATAGTTAAGTGTTAAATAAACTCAAATTTATCCATTATATCATAAATATTTATATAATTTTTGCCATATAAAATAAATTCAATTTACATTTAAAAAAATTAGAAAAAAAATTTAATTAAACTAATATTATTTTAAATATTATATATATGTATTATAATAAGAGTATTAAATAGTAAGTAAAATTTTGTATTATAACCCATAATCTGACTCATATATACAAAAATTGTAAAATTTTAATTAAATTAATGCCACTCTATTAATGGAGGATTGTTTCAAAAAAAAAATGATTTAA
>STGP01004083.1:0-14624 GCA_004918865.1 Caryocar brasiliense | reverse complement strand
TATATAATATTTTAATAATTTATTGAATTAATTTCAATTGGCCGCATAATTATTTTTTTTTAGACAGACAACAATAACATATTTCTATAATTGGATAGGCCCCTTTTTCTTATGGGGTTAATTTGATATGCCTTCCAAAAAAATGTACATAATGAACACTTCAAACATAAGATCATTGTTCAAAGTTTGTTCCAAAAGGCAAGTTCTTTTTCTTGTTTGTTTGTTTGTTTGTTTCTTTAAGGGGACAACAAACTAACCAAGTTACCAAGCAGAAATCCAAGAAAAAGTAACACAAAGGAGGCACACCACTACTTTAGTTTTTCTTATTATTCATGGAACGTGGCTGGATGATGAGGTAGACTGGGGGATATCTTCTTGAGGTGGTGGGCATATTCCCTAACCAAGTCATGGATCTTCATGCCATAAAACTATCTCCTCCGATGAATGTCCAATCATTTCTATAGAACCTTATTTCATGTGTAAACAGTTGAGTTTGGACAGAAAGCCTGACCCACTTTTCAGACTGGTTCGTTTGATTCACCGACGTCTGGGCTTGGGCCACAGGTATAAATTCAGGACGTAACATAGCCCTCTAATATGCAGAGGAGTACAAAGGGAAAATGTTAGATGGAAGAAAATCATCTTCCAAACTGAGGCCTCTTTCGATTCGTCGAGCTTTAGGTGATGATTCTTAAAATACTTTTACTGGTCAAGCAAAGCTAAAAGCTTGTAACCAAACGACACTACCCGCTTCATGCATTGTGGTTGCTGCTTTGGCCACCATCTTCCCGGAAGCAAACCATGGAGGACATCAAAACTTCACGCGAACACCCAAGAAAACAGAACGACAAAAAGCGTCCTAGGAAGAACAATCTTAACCGCCCACCACAATCAGAGCATCAGACAACAGCAACTAATAAAATACATGTTCCAATTCTCTAAATGGCAGTCCAGGGTGATTTTCATGTCATGTTTTCCTAGAGATAGAATGACCAACGCTGAATTTGGAAAAGCAACTTTCAGAAAACTCTAAACAACCAATTACCAGAAAACATTGCCTTTAGCAATACCATTGCTTCTAAAATTCTGTTCTTCGTCAACAGCGAGACGCTGGCCTGTGGACACTGTAGTTTACATATTTCAGAATCCCATTGTGGAAAAACAGAGTGATGCGGCACATTGTCCAAACAATCAACGTGATAGTAGTGAAATGAGAACAGTTAGCAAGACCAAGACTGAGCGAGCGTTGAAAAGGTTCCTAAGGATATTATCAGAGCTACTGAGAATGAAATGCATGCATAGATGCATACACTTGGCTGAATTTGAAAAGCACAGTTGATGTACAGAAAACTTCAAGCTATTTGGTCAGATCATTGGTCACGGATAAGCTTCATTGATGGAAGCACAATTGCAGCAATGGGTTTATCTGGATATCCACCACCTTCATCAATAATCAATCGAAGACCTTCTAGATGAAGCTTACCGTGGTGGCCACTGACCACGACTGTTGGCTTCTCAGTCAATTCCTGTAAGACATCAAGACCAACCTCTACACTTCAGTTGAATATCATATCTTTAAGAATGCTGACACAATTCACTAATTTTGTTAAGGCATCAAAATCGTTTCTTTGTGAAGTTACATGAGAATTCAACAGTAGTGAATCCTTACCTTCAGAATATCCCAGACATTTTTCCTCCCACTCAGACGCTCCACCTTGGGCACCTGAGGATCCCTGGCCTTCAAAAATTTTAGTTGCTCTTCCGCATTTTTCCCTCTCTCCAAACCAGCATGCACAGCTATCAGTTTACAGTGTTTGATTCCTTCTTCACAATCTATAAATACATCATCCTGGAAAAGAATTGCATGTTCAAAACACCACTAAGCTGTTCAAATGAAGTTAACAAAAAAAATTGTTCTATTTCCTTCTATGCAGTGCACTTGATAACAATAACCATAGACTTATCAGTCCCGGCAATTCCAAAAGGTACAGAACAGAAGAGGAAAAGAGCCTTACTTCTTCGTGGATCCAAACCATATCAGCCAAGAAACTTCTTGTCGTCATCAGGAGCTGTCTTAATTAAATCTGGACACAACAACTGTTCTCTCAAATTAAAAGCAAAACCATCTCAAATTGAGGAGGCAAGCAAAAAGAAGAAAGTAAAGCATCCAAAAACACACCGCTATAATCACCAATACATTAATCATAACAACTCCACATAAAAACAACAAAATAAGAAAAAATCAAACAAAAACACATACATACCAGGGGATCCATGAGGGATACATACTCAAAAGTGGGGGCAGCATCGTAAATAGAGCCCTTTAACGGCATTAAATTTGAGCTTAATATTCCCAGCCCATCTCCTTGCTTGCAAATGCATCTGCTCATACCCATCTCCTTTATACCACCCTTCCCTCTCTTCATTCGCTTCATAATCTCTCCATCCTTCCTCAAACGACACGCCGTTTCTGGGCTCGGGCAGGACACCAACAAAGCCGGCAAAAGCGGGGTCGTGGTTGCCAGAAAGAAAGACGTGTCTCTGATTTGGGTATCTGGAGGGCAAATTTACCAGAAAGTCCAGGACTTTCTTGGTGTCCGGGCCACGTTCACAGTAATCACCTGAAAATATGATCAGGGCAGAGGTGAACTCATCTGGGTTCATTGAGGATTGGAGATTGGTCCGGAGATTTTGAAGCTTTGTGAAGGAGCCGTGGATGTCACCTATGCAAATAACAGTTCTGGGTTTTGCAGTCATTTTTGTGTGTTCGGTTGTATGTGTCTTGGATTATCAGATGATTGGCTGATCTACGGAACAAGAACATGAAACTAGTTTTGAGTTGGGTGGGGGGTGGTTGGGTTAACATAGTTGTGCATGTGGTGGTGAGACTGTATCTGTACTCTGTTGTCGAGCACTCGAGGACGACTTTAATTTGGACAAGTGCATCACACATACATTTCGTGTGAAGTTGTAGTATTTGGGCTGCCCATTTTGTGAGATCCACATCTCGCTTGTAGATTTGTCAAATGTTAACCTATTCTTACATTTCTCCAGAATGTATCAAGCAATCTTGAGCTCCTACATGTAAAATGAGGGATTCCATTCCACCAGTACATTGCTTTTCTCAACATAGTTGCACCATTCTACAATATGTAAGACGAAGATTCGCTGCTTATGGTGAAGAAGTGGATGTACAAAGACGACAGAAGAGCGTATAATTCCTACTGATATTTGATAACGGTCCGGCCTCTGTGGAAAGCACCAAAAGAAAAAGAATTGCTTGCGTACAGAATGAAAAATTCCAAAAATAGGAGAGGCAAAAATGGGGTTACATTTTGTTCCCCACTCCTCCGGCAATTATAAGTTTATTATCTTATCGTCTACCAGATGATACAATCTGGTAGCAGCACATAGTTAATACTCAATAAGGCTGCTCCCATTTTCATTCTTTTTTTGATCTCTCTTGTGTGTGTGTGATTGTGTTCATCTCCTTTGGAAGTTCAAGAACTTGATACCAGATGTAAACACAAAGAAGAAGAGGAGAACCCAGGCAAGATGGACCACGGCAACAACTGGAAGGAAGTCGTAATCAAAGCCCAAGTTTTCTTTGAGGTACGTCTTTATTGGCATGCTGCCAACTCCAGGGATGACAAGAAGATCATCTCTGTCACCCACCTGCGATGTTACGAGGCCATATATTGTCCATGCCACTGGAGAACCCCAGTAGTACCATCTCCACCAAATAGGAATTTGCTGCAATCGAAGACTCAAAAGTGAGTTGTTTTCATTTGAAGCGCTACTTACAATTAGGAATAAACATAGGATAAGGATTTTTAAGATCACATACAGTTCTGGGAATGAGGAAGCCGGAGAACAAGTTCCAAAAGGACAAGAAAAAGGACATGACAACGGCAGCAATTTGGTGGCCTGGTGTTAGTGCAACAACCATCATCCCATACAGTGTGAAGTAAACGAAGCATGTAAACATGTAGTAGTAGAACCACAAGAAATTTGCAGCCTTCCACTCAAAACCAATCATTGAGTAAAGGATAAGAGTGTAAATAATTGTTTGGATAGCAACATATATTATCTCTGTCAGCACCTGCAGAAATACGAATAAAATTTTCGTTATAGATCTTAATTTAAAATTCATTAACAAATAGGGATTTATAGCCAAAATTTTCAGCAGTCTATCCGGTTAGAAGAGAATAAATTATGTAGAATATACCTGAGCAAATGCGTAAGGCAGGGGAGAATACATTCCAGCTGCTCTTTCACGGTAAAAGACCGCTCTTTCAGTAGAAACAATAGGCTGCACTGCATTAGTGTTGCCAGCACCGAGGAAAAACACAGCAGAATATATAGCTCCCAAAAGATTCAATAAGTCTTGTTGCTTAGATCTGTTAACAAAACGTATAGTCAGTATAAAGAGCAAATGTTTGTGGAACGACATTTGGAAGTTGTTAAAAGCATGAGATAAAGACTTCTTACTCCCTTTTGACGACAAGGCAAGTGGGTGAATACAAACTACTTCCTACTATTTACAGGAAATAGATCCGGGATAACTATGAGTTAACTCGAATTTAATGGTTGCATGTTTTGTATGAAAACATGTAGGTTGATTGAAAGCTTGTCAAATAATTTAATAAGAAGGATCTCTTTATTAAAGAATGTATGTAAAAAAAGTGCAGACCACATTTTTATGTGAAAAGACGTAAGATAATTATATATTTTGCACTGGTGCATTAGTTTAAAGATTTAATAAAAAATATTTTAGAAAATTATTTTAAAAGAAACATGTGCTAAATTAAAGAATCTAAAAAAAAGAGTCATAGTTAAATTATTTTAAAATAATTTTCTTTTAAAATAATTTTACCAACTTCTCATAGACATTTTGTTGGTCATTCTTTTAAAAACAAGTGAGCTTGCTCTATTAAATTCTTTAAAAGTAATTTAATTTTTTTTTAAAATAATATATAAACTGTGAAACTATTAGTGTAATTTATTTATAATACATGTGATTATACTAAAGTCTTGTGATTCAAGTAATTTTTTAGAGATCTTGGCAACACATGATTTTAATTTATGTTTAATGCATCTATGCATTTTGAATCTAGAGATAATAGTTTCTAATATGGAAATCTTTATAAAGTATGACATAGTAAGAGACACGTGGTCCACACTAAAAGAAAACTCGGTCATACTTTAGTTACTCAGTTGAGGGAGCTTAAGTTTAAGTTATGGTACTTAAAGAAGGACTCCAATTTTTCGACATAGAAGCACCTTCACCATATATCGAATATAGTGAATGAGTTGTGCAAAGCTTGATCATGTGTTGATAAACAAGTAACAGGTCCAAGGGATAATTAGTTCACTTATTACAAAGTTTGGAACATATATAAATGCACTTGGGTTGATAAGTTAGATATAGGAGCCAATACTCCATTAATTTATTTTTTTGACATATGTGTTTCTTTAAATATGAGGGTTATACATTATACTATTTATTTCATCATTTATATTGATACTTTTACTTGATTTGGTTATATTTATTTGATTTCCCACAATTTTAAAATGAAAAAGTTACTTTATTAAGTTTATGAACTTAATTAAGAATCAATTAAATAATTAAATAAGTATTTATGAACCGATCAAGGAAAATGATATTTATTTAATAAGTTTAGACAAATAAGTGATAAAAAAGGGAATAGAACGTCAGTTAATTATTCTATATACACCACAACAAAATGGTGTTGTGGGAAAAGAAGTAATAAAACCTTGCTAGAAATGGTTAAGTTTATAATGGGACAAGCAAGTTTATCAATCACCTATTGGAGTGATGCGTTGCTTGTCACCGATTATGTGCCTAACCTAGTACCTTCATGGTTGTGCCAGTCTTTCCTACCATTTTTTAGAAAATTAAGTCCAAGGGGAAAGCTATGTATCTTTGTTAGATACATTGAAGTATCAAAAGGGCACATGTTCAAAGGTGAATATGAAAGTGGTATTGTAATTGAGATAGAATTATATGATGTCATATTTAGAAAATAAGTTTCATAAAATGGGGTCAAATAAGTCATGACTTATTTTTATATGAAATAAAGGATCAACTATCTTTCACTTATTGAAAAGAAATAGATTCTTATCCGAGTGAAAGTATTTTAGGTGATGTGTAATGAATTCCCAATCTGCCGATGTACAACATAATATGAGATCATTTGATAAAAATGACCCTAGTGGGAGTAACATAAAACGTTGATTACGAATCAATGAATCAATCTCAACTTCGTCGACCAGCTCGTCATCGTTTTAATATTAAAGGCTCCACAAGATTATGCCATATGAGATCAATAGATTAAATTGATAGAGAAAAAGATGATGATCGTTATGAGATTTGGTTGATTTATGTATGTGACATTAGGCTATTGAGACTAATTGGGTTTCTCAAAAGTAAGCATATTGATATGTAGTATATTTTTACGTGAGACATGATTGTAAATTAAAAAATGAACATGAAGTATAGTTTTACATAAAATATGATAGCGAAACTTATTGTGAAATATGTTTACTTTAGGCATGATTATTTTAGATTTGTATAGATATTTGTATACTTGTATTTTATATATTTTCCAAAATATATTCATATGATATACATTATTGTGAATAGTATTAAATAAAGTCTATTTTAATTGTTATTTCATATACATTTGTATTTTTATTTATGTTGTGTACATAACTATGTTATAGATATTTATGGTATCTACATAAATATATTATGGATTGAATATGTCGGATAGATATGAGATTAGTCTTTTCACACAAGTAATCGCCTCCATCATCTGTGTGATTGATGAAGATGAGACAAGTTATAAACTTCTTATTATCTAGAGTAATAATATTTAAAGCTTAAAGTCTATAACATGATTGTCACATAATGGGGTTTTGTATTTAGTTATATGTGACTAAATACATTGATCTATTTTAACGCCAGATGTGAATTCTATTATTTAATTACTTGAGTAGACATGTGAACTCAAAATTGAATATTGTGGTATCTGAACTATCATCTGCATAGTATTATATTTGTGAAGACATATGCCCCCTGAGAAAGGGAATAACACTATGATACGTGTTTATACTACGTATATGCAATATTGACCAATGAGGGCAATACAATTTTAATCTCTACTTGTTATTGTGTGAAGCCTTGAAGGTTATTAGTAATTTTTATTAGGTATCCTCATGACTCCATCAGTTATTTAAAAACTAGTTTCAATATTCGCTCTTTTAGATTGTTGTCAAAAGAACTATGAATGATGCGGTTCGACGGAACAATTCCAAAAAAGCGAATTGAATAAAGCATTAGAAGATTATGAGAAAAGAAAAATTATTTTTTGAGCTTGATTATATTAACATGTCATAGTGATGTACACAAAAAGATATTATGAGAGATAATGTGATAAAATAATTTAGGGTACTAGTATACCAAATTTGCTCTAAGCTCCACTTTTTAAGAAGCTATATCATCATAAAAGGTGATTAGCAAATATATTTTCAAGGTATACACATGATATACGATTTTTTTATTTTATATAACATTGCAGAAATTGAAATAAAAGTTGACCTATCGTGTTTGAGTGGGAAATAAAGAAAATAGGTCCAGGTCAATCATGTGGATCAACCTGGATCTAATAATTACACATTTTAATAAGAATGTTTTGCATCAAGACATGTTATTTAATTGAAAGATTATAAAAAAAATTAATACAAAAGAAATGTGTCTCTTTATAGATAAAAGAATGTATGTAAAAAGGTGCATGCATAAATAGATATGTTTTACATCTTTTTATAAAGATGTAAGACAATTATATATTCTACAGTTGTACATTAATTTAAAGATTTAATGAAAAATTTTTTAGAGAATTAATTTAAAAGAAATACTTTAAAAAAATATGTATTATATTAAAGAGTTTTAAAAAAGAATTTATATGAGCAAGTAGATATTCATTTTCTCTTCCATGTAATATTTAAATTCTGAAATTATTAATATAATTTGTAATACTAAAGATTTATGATTTAAGTAGTTTTTTAAAATTCTTGTACAAAAATATGTTTAATGCATATTTACATTTTAAATCTAAAAATAATAGTTTCTAGTTTGCATCAATATCATATGAGAAATGCGGACAGAGAAATTATAGACGAGGAATTTGAGACTTACGTCTGTTGTCCTTTGTCCCAGAATATGAGACCAAAGAGAAGTCCAATAAACACTGTCACGAAAAAACGAATAGCATTATACTGAGGGTTTCTCCAGTATGACCAATACTGTTTCCAGAAACAAGCCTTGCACTGAGTAGTGAAGGACTGGGAGTATGTAGTTGGGAAGTAGAGATCCTTGGAGCCAGGTGCTGCGGTGCTAAGCTCTTTGATGAGGTCCTGGTTCCTCCTGAAAATTGTTAACAGTTAGAGCTTTACTAAAACTTTCTAGCCCAATTAACTGCATCGCCAAAACGCATTATGCTATTCAGACTTACTGATAGAGAGAGGATTTGGCATAAATTTCTGCAAAATCAACTCCCATTTGTGCCTCCATTGAAGGATCACTAACTTCAAGCATCCATGTTGCAGGGTTGTAGCCATCTTTGATCTTAGGAACTCCAGGGACATCCTGCACCAAGTCATGAACATATTATTAAAATGCCAGATTTTCTATCAAGAAAGTTATGTATCGAGTTATTTGAAAAATGTGTGATTTCTATAAGAAGAATACTTGATAATCTATCTAATTTCTGATTCCAGAGTTAAGAATTCGCTAAGCACTTGAAAATGGAGAGATAATAGCATGCATGCTGAGATGAGACCAAACCCTTCAATCCTTGATGTTAAAAGGAAACAAATGCTAAAAGTTGGGAAGAGAAATACCCACCTCAAAGTATTCTATGAGCTTGTGAGAACGGTGGCCTAGAGTCCCAGCATAAATAACTTGACCTCCTCTTTTCATTAACAATAGCTGCAAGAAGTAGAATATCAACTTGAACACCTTCAATACAAGAAAAAAATTTTCCCAAAAGCAAATTTAAAAATTCGAAACGCACCTCATCAAAAGCTTCAAAAATATCTATGCTTGGCTGGTGAATTGTGCACACCACAGTTCTTCCTGTATCCACGGTGTTTCTTACTGTGCGCATAACAATGGCAGCAGCTCTAGCATCAAGGCCAGAAGTTGGCTCATCCATGAAAATGATAGAGGGGTTAGCAACCAACTCTACAGCTATTGTCAACCTTTTCCTTTGTTCTGTTGATAGGCCATCTACTCCTGGAAGTCCAACAAGGGCATCTCTCAATAGATTTAGCTCAACCAAGTTCATAACTTCTAGGACAAACATCTGTCGCACACAATGAGGAATAGTATTACAATCAGATCATATTGGAGTTGATAAAAACAATCCTAATTGAGGAATGCAGAAGATAAAAGCCAAGTAGTGTATGAAACTGATAGTTGAGTAAAAAACATGCCTTTCGTGTATTTTTGTCAATATCTTCAGCAAGACGGAGCCAAGCTGAGTATATGAGAGATTCATAAACAGTGACATAAGGTGAATGGATGTCATTCTGTTCACAGTAACCGCTCACACGAGCAAATGTTGCTTGGTTCTTTGGGTAACCGGAGATGTTTATACTTCCTTCAATGTACCCGCCAGTCTTCCTTCCAGCTAAAACATCCATCAAAGTTGTTTTTCCAGCACCACTTACACCAACCAGTGCCGTCAATACCCCTGGTCTGAAAGCACCACTAACATCTCGTAGCAGTTGAAGGCGATTTTCTTCAACTCCTTGATTCTTCATTTCCTGTTATCAAAATCAATTTTTTTTCATTCATACTATTCGCTTAATAAGAGTCTGCAGTATTGTCTCAAAAAGATTACATGTTGACACCTGATCTTTGACTCTGTAAAGTAGTATTTAAATTTATTTAAAGCAGTATTTTAATTAATTTTAAAAAAAAACATTCTAAAATCTAGAGTTCATTCAAACAAAAAGAACACATTTTTGACACAAACATTGAAACTCTTTGTCAAGCAAGCAGCTAATGACGACGGCCTCATAGTCGCATGAGAAACAGTGAGTTCAAACCAGCGTCTACTATGCCTAAAAGATATTGCATGGGTAACCAATATGCAAATCAAGAGAATAATTCTTGAGAATGAACAAACAAGTTCTATGCTAGACAACATCTTTTTTATGAAAATGCAAGCTGATATGCATAATAATTCAATTGGAAAAATTCCAAGTCTGCTCCTAATTAAATAACTAACTTGAACCTAAAACTATGTCACAATACACTAGTTGTATGAAGGAATTGTTTCAAAAGACTGACTTACCACAGGCATATCCACGTAGTAGTTCACATGGTTGAACGCAAGTGAAAGGGGTTGGAAGGGTAAAACCATTCCTTTTTTTATTGCATTATCTGCAGCACCGACTGAATCTGAAGAATTTCTTCTCACCATACCAGTACCTGCAATTGTTCAACAAAACTTCAGCTTTTTCAGGATGGTGCAAAAAGTGAAGCGAAGGCCACAACTTGAGGTGAGATACAGTGAAACAATAGTGGTATAGGCTTAAACCTTCCGCTTCATGCCCTGCAGAGGCTGACTTATTCTTCTTGTTCTCATCCTCTTCCATAACAGCATTGTTTGCATCGCCCAAAGCTGTAATTGAATTTTTGCATAAAAGAGTTTATCAATATGGAAGTTTCATTTTCATAGAAGAAACATGGTCTGCAAGAAATGAGATAACTTACGATTCAAATAAGTCAATGCTCCAATGAACAAAATGTTGAACAGAAGAGAAAAACCCAAGAGAGCGCCAATACAGATCCAATAACAGTATTCCTCAGTAAAGAAGCCTCTGGACTTCAAAAGGACTTGTCCAATTGTAGGTGCATCAAATCTGGGGTCCTTATTGGGCTGCACAAGACAAATGGCTTGTCACACAACTAAGGATTTGCAATTAGTTAGACTTATTAAAATGAGAATGTATGACTATAGAGAATGTTAATAGATCTTACTGCACTCCATCTTTTATCAAGAAATTCATTCATGACAATGGCATTCTGTCCATACATCATAGGAGAAATGTAGTTGCCCCAAATCATCCATGGCCGAATGTCATCTGTGTTGGTAGAACAAAAAGACTACTTAGACCAATTTTTTTTCAAATTATAATCCATCGCTAGCAACAAGTAGTTAGTAGGTCAATGACTTGCTTTTAAATGCAAGACTTATGGTAAAGATAGGAGTCAGCCACTTACTTTTGGCAACAATGAATCCTCCAAGAACGAAAACTACAAGCAAGGTGAAGGAACCCAGAGTATTGGCAACAACCTCTGTTCTTCCAAGAGCAGCAATGAAGCGAAAGAGAGACAGAGCCATCTGATGGATACTGAATAATGCCAGGAATTGTTTGAAAAATCTAAAGATAGAAAGAAGAAAGTTTGTCAGCCACTCGCTCCTATTGTCATTGAGAGCCTAGCGTCTAAGTAAATTGCCAACTTCTAACGACACATCAATTTACATGCACACACATGCGCACGCACATGCACATACACAGGCACAAACTAGTCGCCGTTTCAAGTGTTTAAACTCCATTTACCTGCTAGCAGCTGGGGCAAAACCAATAGTGTAGTACGTTAGAGCAATCCATATGCCTGATTCCACGAATGATAATGGAATTCTGAGGATCCATATAGGCAAGCCAAAAGCCCAAGCAGGGTAGAACAAGTGGTCCCTCTGTTTATAGAATACAGGAAGCCTAAAAATTGTCATTGCAAGTTCTGCCACCCCATTAAACATCACGTTGATAAGACTGAAAAACAGTGCTCCGAAAAATTTTTGTCCACCTACTACGGTTCCCACTTTCATTTCTGTCCTAAAGAACACGGTGAAGGCAAGTATTGACATGATTGTTATTTGGGTAGTCTTGAATATGTACACAAAAGAGTTTCGCTTCATCAGCAGCCACTCCCTTGAAAAGCATGCCCTAAACAGCTCCCAATTTGAAATTCCGTACTTGTCTTTCACTAATGCAGCACGATGAACACTGGATTTATCGTAAGGGACGCAAAGATCTGAATCAAGTTTTTGGCCTATATGGAAAGAGTTGAAGCCTCGTACGAATTCAAGGACTGAAACGAATCTGTAAGGCTCATCCTTCTTGTACCAATATTGTTCTTGGTCCTTCTTTGAAGTTACTTCTTGCAGAAAGTCAGCAACTCCTTTTCTTTCAGGGCATTTGAAGCCCATGTGTTCGAAAAATTCAAGGACATTTTCGCATGGACCTTGATAGACAATCTGACCTTCTGAAAGAAGAATAACATCATCAAAAAGCTCAAATGTCTCCGGTGCTGGCTGTAGAAGAGAAATGATCATTGTCGCGTCCATAATATGCACCATTTGCCTCATGAACTTGCAAATCTGGAAGGTGGTGGAACTGTCCAACCCCGTTGATATTTCATCCATTAAAAGAAACTTTGCCGGTCCTACCAACATCTCTCCTGCAATTGAATACGCGCAGAACACATTAGCCCAAAATTTCAGCTACCAAAATACTTTTGAAAATAACAATTAAACAGAAACAGCAGTTCTGAAGCGTACCGGTGGTGACACGTTTCTTTTGTCCTCCAGAGATACCCCTTCTCATTTCATCCCCGACCAAGATATCAGCACAAATATCCAATCCCAGTATCTGCAAAGATTATCAGGCAGTCAGCTTCTGAATTTGGCTTGTTCAAGAGACAATATAATGATGATGAACCAATCGTAACTGCAGAAAAAGAACCTTGACACAATAATCGGTGACCAAATTAGTTCTCTGCCCCTCCACCGCTGTAGCTTTCATGAATGCATCAATCTCGGGTTCTGGCTTAATTCCTGCTTCTTTCTCTCGTCTTGAGAGTTCCGCTAACATTTCATATCTTGTGCCGACACCCAAACAGCGTCCAGAGAAATCCATTGTCTCTCTAACTGTCATCTCTCCATGGTGAAGGTCATGTTGACCAATATAAGCACAAGTCCTACGAGGAACAAACTCATTGAACTCATGTCCGCAGAAGGTGATTTTCCCAGATTCCTGTTTCAAAGTTAGACAAAGATCATGGAACAAGTTTTTCATTAAATGGAATGTGCAGGAAAAATTGCAAGCAAGAAATAGGGCGCATACTCTTAGGCCGTCTTCGAGTTTTCCTGCAAGTGCCTTCATCAATGTTGTTTTCCCTGCGCCAGGAGGGCCTAGAAGCAAAGTCATCCTGGAAAAGGAAGGCAAACAATATTATGAGTAAACATTTATCTTGTCATAATCAAAGTCAAAGATAAAGCATAATACCTTGATGGCCTAACAATTCCGCTGATGCCTCTAAGAATCTGGATTTTTCTCTTCTTCGATGGAGCTAGCCGAATCAGTCCAAGAACACTCTATGCAACACCGGAAATTCAAACAAATCAATATGATCAACAAGAAAACAAATTTTAGTTTAGTCTCTGCTCTGCATTAAATTTTCTTCTGGCCCCAGAACAGAACATAACACAATATCCAATTTTCTAAAACTTCTACACCCAAAATAAATAAATCAAACCATCACCTCTATTGTATTGAGAGTAGCATTAAGCAGAGTAGGAAGCGCTCTGCTTCCTACATGCACATCTCCCTCAACGTATAAATGCTCGTACCGTACTTCAATCTGCGGAATCTCAATCCTAACCCTACATCATAACATCACACACACCAAAACCAAAGACAAAACACAGGAAAAAAAATTTTAAAATCAAACAGTACTTAAAAAATAAAAATAAAAATAAAAATCATAATATAAGATAATATTTTATAATATGTAACGGAATTGAAAACGGTAACAGACCTATCAGTCCTCTCTCTAAGCTTTCGAAGAAACTTCTCGTTGTCTTTTTCAACAGCTTTCAAAATGCTCTCCATCAACTGCTTCTTCTCTTGCACTCCGAGCATCGTTACGTCAACCTCGCTCTGCTTGATTTTTCCGTCGTCCAGCACCTGCCGCAGGACGCCCTTCCGCATCCGGTCGTACGTCGGCAGCCGCTCGATCGCCGCCCACCGGAGCTCCTCCTCGTCGTCATTCCTCTCGCTCCGGCGGCTACCGAACACCTCCCGGAAGCTGCTCCCGGACCTGGCGCTCGTCGATCTCGCCAGATCATCTGCCGCCAAGGCCGACGCCATTCTGCTCTTGAATATCCGTTACCGTTAACGCAGCGGAAATCTGGAAAAGCAGTTACGGCAGTTCGTAACTAACTCCAGTCCCGAGGTTAATATACCGGTAACGACGTGGAACAAACACTGAGCTTTTATTTTTAAATATTTTTTTAATTTTTTGGCTCGAATAATCTTGAACTGAAATTAACGTCTAAAAGAGGCGCCTAATCAATGCCCGTGCAAGGCCTTCTCAAATGAGGAGGGAAAACTAGGAGATAGAAGAAGAAAATGAAAATGAAAATAATAATAATAATAATAATAATAATAAAAGGCAGACATGAAAATGCTTTTTTTGTCCTTAGTTCTTTTATTCATTGTCTTTCTGCTTTTGCACTTATACA
>STGP01004071.1:0-12675 GCA_004918865.1 Caryocar brasiliense | reverse complement strand
GAACACATGGGTATGGCACCATTACACTGCAATGCATATAGACTTAGAAGATTTGTTTTGAATATTTGATATTGTTTTGGAAGTTCTTTGAATATTTGGCATTTGAATTTTATGAAGTTTAGATTTAAGGCCCGTTATCTGTTGGGCCACGATTTGGAATATCTATTTAATTAGTCATTAAATTTGAATTTGTTTTGATGAACTCATTATGAATAAATTGTGATTTGTTGAGTGTGAAGTCCACAAGAATGTATGTTTTTCGAAAAGATTATTGATAAAGGCTTGGTAAAAAAAGAAAAAAAAATACGATGCAAACTAAAGCCCAAGCATGAGTAATTTGGTATTTGAATTTGGTTCAAGACGCTATAAGATATAAATACATATATAATAAATAGATAGAATAGGGAAAGTATTAGGTGTATGCCATTGAGCCATATTGTAATACGATTTGTTCAAACTTAATTTCCTAAATAAGGTGGCAAGTTGTTTATTTTATAAATATAAGGTGTTGATTTAATTTAATAAAGTCCTTATGTAATTTGTTAGAAACTTCATTCTCAAAGAGTTGAAAATATGGTGACAGAGTCCTGTAGTATAAATACTCTAAAACTGTTCACGATCATATGAGTTTTGATGGGGCATCACTACTTTAGAAAATCGTCACTTCCTTTTGTCTCCATGGTTAACATAGGAATACTAATGAAGATGGAATAGTCTAAGGATACTAATAAAGGTGGAATGGTAAGTCACATACTATTCATTACTACTTGGGTAGTCATGACACACTGTGTACTAATTGTTAATCAGGATTTATGGAAAACAAGGGTATTTTAGGAATTTTATCCTAGGTGTGGAAATGTGGTTTATGGTAATATCAAGAAGTTAACATTAAAATCGGATTCCCATTTAGTAGTGGATTTAGTTAGTTTAACAAAATAGGATTTGTTATAGCCAAATAATAATTGATTATTATTAAAAGCGTTCAACTAGTAATCAATTGACAGATTCGACTTACAATAAGGTTGCAAAGTTGCTAGTACCTCTTAAAGCCAAATCTAGAATAAGAGTGAGGTGATATACGAAGTGTTTATATGAGACAAAAATACTTATATGATAAATGGCTAGAATATAGAGAGTCCATATTATGTCAAAATCATTTCGAGTGCATTAGATGTGTGGAAATATTTTGGTATTTATATGTAATAGGTGTTAAACTTGGGTGCGTTGAAGCATGTATAACTTTTAAAATTTTCATACGTCCCAACATAGTTAAAATCATTTTAACAACTTGTGTATACTCTTAATCAACTTATGCAACATATCAAAACATGTAACAACAACATATATATATATATATCAAATACATATAAAAGAGAAAGGTAATAAATTAGTTACCCTTAAAGAGCTGAATCACAACATATCTTTGCATCTTTTCATAGTCCCACAAATATCAGGCCTTTAGCTCATCGACACAAACTAATCATAGCTAAGGATCACTTTTCTTTTCATCATAATTTTCTTAGGAAACTAATTTCCTAGATGCCCCAGAAGGTAAAGAATTACGACTACTAAATCTAGTAACATAATTGGATGAATGGTGTTTGTATTTTGGGTTGGTTTGGATATGATAAACATAGAGAATTCTTTTTATATTTTTCATGGCATAAACATAAACATCTTCTTATCCTTTTCTTTTGATACACATACTATTCTCTCCAAGAGAAATGAAAGAAGAAAAACATATTTTTCTTACAAAAAGAAAACACTTACATGAAGAGAACACTTCTCTTTCGCTAACATACTTTCTTATCAATTCTTTCCTTAAACTAATTTGTATAAGGAGAAATAGAAAACACTTTTTCTTTTCTTACATTTGTATGCTTAGATAAGTGTCTCATACATTAGGAAAGAATAAAAAGAAAAGATAAAGAAAAACATTCTTTTTCCTACCTTGTTAACTAGCCAAGAAGTATAATTCTATAGCAAATTTTTGGAGTTGAATTCAACAACATGTTTCCAGCTTCTTTATACCCAAGAACATGAAATTCTCACACCATTTTTTAGTGTTAGAAAATCCTTCTTAAAGCTCTAAAATAATGGCCATCAAATGCCATCAAAAGGCTTCTCAACAACTAATCATAACTCTCATCATAAATGCTATGATCAAATGACAGTTATGGAAAGTGAAGAGTTTAATGTATTTTTCCCCTTTTTCTTTCTTAAAACATGAAATTAATCAAATGTGCATGAGTTATATTCTAAAAATAGAAGTTACATGAGTGATTATATGGCTAATAAAACCATTAAGACTGATCCTATATTTAAAAAGAAGTGTGTCATGTAGGCATCCACATAAGATGATAAGGTGGCCACCTCTTGGTCATTTTACTTCTTTATAGGCTAGCTATTATTTAGCCTATTTAGTGGATGGGATGGGTCAACTTTTAGTCCATCTCTACTAAATTAAATCCTTTTATAGGTTGGTTTAAAAGAGCTTAAACTTGGGTCCTAAATTTAAAACAAATAAATACTTATGGATTACTTAGTTGACCCTAAATTAGCACATCTCTATGCATATCAATTTTAGGCCTAAACCACATAAACATTAATGGACCTTAGTGCACCAAATGCATTCCTAATTAAGTCTATAATTGTAACAACCTAACTTAGGGCCTAAAAATTTTTAGATAAATGTTTAGAAATTTTTTAATAAAACTTGTTCTTAATTTTTAGATAAATGTTTAGAAATTTTTTAATATGATTTGTTCTTACTTTAACATAACTTATATGAATTACTTGATTTATTTAAATATTATAAGGTATTATTTTCATATATGATTTTTATTTATTTTTTTGATATACTAAGATATGTTTAATAACTAATAAATAGGCCTTAAGCAGACTATGGAAGGTAATAAGATATTAGTAAAGGCTTATTTAGGCCTAATAGTTAAAAAAAATGGCTCTATTTAGTTACATATATAATATGAATCTTAGTAAGAAGATTAATGACTTTAAAAAATTAGCTCATTGAGCCTATATAGTTGATTAGGCCGAAATTCATAATAGAAGCCCAATAAAAGGAAATAAAAAGTGATTCTTATTTATATTAGACATAAGTAATATAAAACATATATATAATAAGTATTCCATATTTTATAGACATCTAATCGAAATAGGAAAACTAATCTATTTTGTAATCATGATCTTCCTAAGTCTCATAAAATAATTCAAATCTTAAAAGATAGAAGAACACACATTCTAAACAAAAGAAAACATGTCTAAAGTTACCTCGTTACTCACTCAAGCTCTCTTCATAAACTACTCTCAAAGTTTACTAAAATCATATCCAAAAGAATCCTTAATTCGAAATTCTTTTAACATAAGCTATCAACAAGCTATTGAGGATCAATAGAAGGTTCTTGATAAGTGCTAGAAGCTCACCTGAATGTGCTCATAATTCATTTTATTAAGAGACTCTTAAGCGAGGTCAGTGTTAATGCTGATTTGGTTGTGGTTATGCATATATAAGCATGGTTGTGATGTATTATACATGATTCCATGTTGGTAATGGCTTTGATTTGGTATTATGAATGGTGTGTGACTTGGTAGGAGGGTTTAGGAAAGTATTAAGACATTTTAACAAAGCATAATCTAATTTAATAAAGGTTAAACATAAGTAGTAAGATTAGATCACCTAGACGTAAGTATAATACATAAAAGTGGACCTAAATAATTAATAAAAAAATAGGAAACGGCTTAATAGTTGAATCCATTAAGTTAAAAAGAATTAAAATTAGTTTAAAAAAGATTCACGTTAACGAAAATTTTATATTTTGGCCGTAAGAAGAAATATGCCCAGACCGTGTAATTTAGAAAATTACACGCTCAGCCTGTGTTTGTTGATTTTTAGAGTTTTCACAATAAAAGAATTAACACAGTTCTGTCATATAAAATTGATAAAGAACACGATTATGTAAAAATTACATAATCAAACTTTAGATAATACAGTCTGTTTGTGTAATTTGAGGAAAAATAACACGCTCATATTTTTTGTGATGGAAGGAAAAATTGATTTACACGCCCTAACCATGTCTTTTAGATTAAAAACACACCTTGTGTCGCGCCTTATACAGGGTTCAAACTCCAAGCCACTTATGTTAGGGCCTAAAGTTACGTTATATTTTTTTTATTTTCTTAATTAATTACCAACCTTTTCTTAGTCAAACTTCAAACGTATAAGACACAACATGCAACTTTAAAGTCATACATCAAAATTTCTTATACAACCAATAAATAGTTAATCAGTGTCTAGCATAGTTTCTTTTATTACTAAGCCTTATCATTAGCCTAAGTTAAAACATACTTCATAATGAATTCAACATTTACCATTTATTCGTAATGAGCCCATTAAAAATAAATCCAAATATGTATGATTATTCCAAAATATGACCCAAAAGACAGAGGGCTACAAATCCAAATAACACAATTTCAAGCATTAAATATTCAAGGCAAATATTCTATGCCTATATGCAAGTGTAGTGCAACAGTGCCATGCCCATATATTCTTCGCATCGTCTATGACGTCTATAGCAATGTCTTAGTCTTTATCGCTCCACTTGCTTACTTAAGCAGTCATTCAACTACCCTCAGTAAAACTGAGTAGGTGTACTAAAATGGCTTAGCAAGGTTATGGCTACCAAACCACTTAAATAAATAAAAAACAAACATAGCAAAGATGGCATACTTTCAAGCATAGTAATTAAACCATCTTCTCACCAATTTACAATGTGGCATACTTAACAAATATAACTGAATCATGTTATTACATAGTCAAATCATGACAAGACATACAAATATCAAATAATCATGTATTTCAAATCACATTCAGACTTACCACTAGTATAGTCAAGCATATCAAACAAATATATATTCCAACCAAAGTCCATATCAAATAATTTAATGATAAATAAAGTATCAAATCATATTTACAAAATATAATCCAAAGCAATACTTCATTAAATATCATCATTTCAAAAGCATGCATATATTAAAGTAAAATATCTCTATTTCAAAGAAATCATATAACTTGAAGCATAATCAAACTTACCATTATTTCACCTAATTATCTTATAACCAATATATATTCTAACATCTTAAGTCAATCAATAGCAAAACAAATCATATAATCACATTCAAGATCATAGTTGAATTTCACGCTTATTCATTCATGTTCAATATGCATAATTCAAATCAAGATAATCCAAAGGATCCAAATTCAAGATCTCATTGACAAATACAGATGAATACAATTATGTATGCAAGATGCACAAGCGTATGCACAAGATAATTACTCCTTACAAGATGAGAATAAATTCTCCAATATCGACCATAGGCCACAAATCAAAGTTTTGAGCTCATATCAAGATGACCATAGGTTCAAAATGATCCAAAGATCAAAAACAAGATGATCTGTTATCCAAAACAAGATGTTGATGCAGCGCGCTCAACAAAACGCAGGGAGTACCTCAGTTTGGACTTAATGCAAGTATACACGTCACACAAAATGCTCTTGACCATGTTGTCATATGTTTGCTTCATAGCCAAATCAAAATATACAGAGTACGTATCGATCAAACATTTATCTCACAATGTGAGCTCAAGATTTTTTATCAAGTCGTCATAACAATCATGTTTCATACGTTTATCAATTTAAAACAAAATGTACCATGTACATATCAAATCAATACCAAGTTAAGATGTACCATGTACACATCGAAATCATATCAAGTCATTCATATCAAGATAAGATGTATTACATATATGCCAAATTCATATCAAGTCAAAAGTAAGCATATCAATGCCTACTAGTCAAATCAAAGCTCAAGCCAAACATATATCAAAGCCAAATCAAATTCCATATTAAATCACACATAATTAAATTCATACCAAGTATGTATCAAATCATACCAAAGCTTATAAAAGCAACATCAGCTTCAAATCAAATCAATCATATATAATCATACCTCTATCATCATCAAAGGCCATATCAAAGATGCATTCAAAGATAACAAACATCATCCAAATAATCTTAAACATATCCAGATCATTTTACTTACAAATAATCATTCGTAATAAGTTGGTATTTTCGGTTTAAGTCTTATTAGTTAAATCAAACATCTCACAAAATCTTAAATCAAGTTCATTAAACCATATTGACTCTTTACTAAATTTTATGTGATCAAAAAAATTAATTAAATTCATCAAGTTCCTTTTCTTTTCTTTCTTTTTCTCTTTTTTCTCTTTTCTGTCCCACCTAAGAACACGGGTAAGCTGTGCTATATTATATGGTTAGACCGTGTTATTTATCCTCAAAATACGACCTTGGCGTGTTCTTATTTTTGGATTTATTTTTAAAATTTTGCTCAACTAGAATCCTTCCTAAACCAATTTGAATCCTTTTTAGCTTGATTAGGTTCAATTACCAAGTCGTTTCCTGTTTGTAATTAATTATTTAAATCCCATTTCATGTATTGTATCTACGTCTATGTGATCTACACTCATTGCCAAAGTCTAGCCTTTATTAAATCAGGTTATGCTTCGGTAAAACGTCACAAAACCTCCCTAAACTATCTTACCACATCCTACTTCAATCATGAAATCAATCAAGATCAATAATAACAAAGAATCATGCATAACCAAACACAAAATTGGCATTAACACCCGATCTAGTTTATGGGACTTTTGCAGAACATGTTTAGCACTCCAAGATGATCTTCAAAAACCCCCAAAATTGATCCTGTAAGCTTTTTGATGGTTTATGTTATAAAAATCTTGAATTAAGGTTTCTTTTGGATGGATTTTGGTGAAATTTGTGGGTAGTTTGCAAAAAGAAACTTTGTAAAAGTAAGATTTAGCCAAGAACGTGTCTCTTTAGTTTCTTTTCAATTCTAAACGTGTCACCCTTTATTTTGGAGAATTTAAGTTATTTTATAAGACTTAAGAAGATTAAATTCCAAGTTAGATTGGTTTCCTAATCAAATTAGGAATCTAGACAATAAAAGAATGCTAATTATTTTCTTTATCTTCTTTTTATGTCAAATAAAATATGACTCTTTTTATTTATAATGTTGGGCCTTTATTATCTATAATATCTCATGGGCTTCAAATTATGTGTTTATTTTAGGCTTAATGACTTCTTTTTTTTTTTAAGACGCTAATTTAATTACCAAAGTCCATATTACTTTCATAACAAAATAAACTCATTTCTAACTATTGGGCTTAAACAAATTTTTACTAATATTAAATTATTTATTATGATCTACCTAAGACCCATTTATCATTTATTAATCATTACATATATCTTATCCTATCAAAGAAATAAATGAAAATCATGTATGAAAATAATACCTCAATATTATTTAAATAAAACAAGTAGGCACATAAATCATATCAAAGCAAGAACAAGTCTTATCAAAGCATTTTTAAGCATTTATCTACAAATTTCTAAGCCCTAAATTATGTCGTTACACCTTGACCGTGTTTTTCAGGTAGAAAAGGGAAAAAGAAAGAAAAAGGAAAGAGAAAGGACACTTGATGAGTGTGAATGATATACTTTAAATTTTTATGACTTATTGATGAACTTTTAAATGATGTTTGGACTCTGAATGAAGATGTGACTTTTGTATTGGAAATTGATATGATTTTTATAAATGAATGATGGCTCCGAATTATATGTATTATGAGATGGGATGTGTTGTGGATATTGCATATGATATAATGATCATGATTTACTTTGACATGCATTCATACATTAAAATCCAGACTAGGTACTTTGTGTTTTATAAACGCATTGCAGCAACAACCCTATTAAGAATATGGATCTTTGAATTAACTTTGTTCGTGTATGGACTTTGGTCACTCTATTATGAGCTCATTTTATAATATTTACACTTTAGCCAACTCCGGAGAGTTTACTCTCATAACTAATAATAAGGAGACATTTTGTGCATTATTCACATATATGTGCATAACTATTGACATATGGATTTGTGGATTGATATTGACATATTATAATTGATGATGAGAATAAATGGTTTGAGGTAGGATACGATTATTATGTTATGCTATATGTATACTTGTGTTTTGTTTGTTAGAATGGTTTAGTAGTCATAATCCTGCTTTATCACTCCGGTATACTCACTTAGTTTTACTGAGGCTAGTTGAATGATTACTCAAGTTCGTAATATTAGGAGATAACCTAAGAGTAGGATTTGCTTTCTCATAAGTATGTGTAGGTGATGCAAAAGCGACATAAAGCACACAGCACCATGTCACTGCATATAGTTTAAGATTTCATTAAGATTGTTGGATATTAATTATTGATGATGTTATTAATATTTTAATGGTCTTTTAGATGGCCAAACCTATTACGCTATTGTTATTGATTTTTTATTTATTTAATAACAAATTATTTAGGAAGATTGGAATGAAGATAAGTGCATGCTATGGCTATGTACTTGTAATGTGACTAATGAAGGATTAGTAATTAAAAAGAAAAAAATTTTGTTATGTTTGTATGTTCCGTTTCTGGCACAAGGCGTGACATGTTATTTGGTATCAGAGCTCTAGGTTATGATTTTAGGCAATCCTTTTTGCATGAACTTGTTTGCTATTGATTAAAGATCTATATGATTTCTTTGCATTGCATCATCATTGCATTAAGTATTACACATTAGGTACATTACTCACTGTGGCTGTGCTTTTCTTTTTACATCTTAGGATCATGACTAACTTCATTGATATAGCTGAAGCCAACGTAGAGCAAGATACCAATACTCTAGTACACCCTCAGACCCTAGTCTTTCTTGCCAATCCCTGAGCCACCCCTGAAACCCCTAGAGGAATTCGCAGGGAAATTTGCCCAACTGTAGACCCTACGTTAGCACAACTGACTGAATTGTTGTACTCCAATCCTTCTAGATAAAATTTTACCCTATATAACATGCTTAAAAAGTATGGCGCCACGAATTTTGAAGGAACAATAGACCCCGCAACAGCTGAGGCTTGGTTGGAGAGAATTAAATGGGCATTTGTTTATTTGGATAATAATAAGGAAGTTGGATAATAATGAGGCACAGATGTCCAATTTTGCAGTCTCTCTATTGTAAAAGGATGCATATAATTTGTGCAAAATGGCCCCAAATAGTATGGTGCACCCACCTGCCTTGACTTGGGAAAACTTTAGGCGTGTATTTAGAAAAATGTGTGTTCCCCCTATTTATGTTGATACTAAAAGGAAGGCTTTTTTGGAATTGAAACAAGGGAATAAAATAGTGAAGTAATACGAATTGGAATTCACTCAATTATTACAGTATGCAACATTTATAGTGCCTTCGGAGGTTGATAAGTGCCGTAAATTTGAGCAACGCCTTAGGATGTCAATTAGGCAGTATGTAGTTCCCCATGGACTATCTGATTTCTAACAAGTGGTGGATACTACGATTTTGGTGGAACAAGTGGAATTGGAGATATTTGAGAATAGTGAAGGATTTAAGAGGAAGGAGAACTTTAGAGGACCTTTATTGAAGAAAGGTAATTATTCTACTTACCCAACCCAATCTTTTCACAAGCCCAATACCTAACGCAATAATATGAATAGGTATGCCCAATTGTATGGAGGTGGTGTAGTTTGATCATCTTTTGGAGTTCCAAGACGAGATAGGAGTAGGAATTGAACTACAAATCCTATATGCAAACATTGTAGTAATTCACATGGCAGAGAGTGTAGGAAGATTTCTGGAGCTTACTTTGGGTATGGAAGTATGGATCATAGAATCAAAGATTGTCCTAAGCCACATCGCCAACCCATTCAATTGGAGTCCACTGTTTATAGACTACCTCAGAAGGAGAGGCCCAATGCTAGAAACGAGCCTACCAAGATATAAGGACAAAGTCAAACCACTGGTTCCCGAGCCCCTGCTTAAGTTTCTGCCTTACGTCAGAGGGAGGAATATGATGCTCCTAATGTGTTTACGAATATCTTCTCTTTACTTGACTCTAATATAATTACTTTGATTGGTTCGGGTTCGACTTATTCTTATATTTCCGTTGGATTTGAATTGCCTATCTTTTTGAAGTGTGAATCCCTAAATTTTGATTTGTTAGTTAGTAGTCCTATGAGTCAATCTATGATTGTTAATTAAGCAGTCAGGGAGTGTCTTATTATAATTAGAGAATGTATATTTCCTACTGATTTAATTAAGTTGCCTTTTCGAGATTATAATATGATATTGGGAATGGATTAGTTGCACAGTATAACGCGATAATTGATTATTATGAAAAGAAAGTAATCTTTAATAAGCCTGAATATGATGGTGTGGTAGTTTATAAAATTAGTAGATTACTCTTTCGTTTGATTTCAGTCACCATAACCCAAAAATTTACCTCACAAGGAGGTCAAGCCTACTGAGCCCATATTGTTGACAACAAAGCCAAAAGCCTGACTCTTATTGATATCCCACTATTTGTGATTTTTCTGAGATTTTCCCTAATGAATTGCCTGGAATCCCACTGGATAGAGAGGTTGATTTTGCAATTGAAGTAGCACCTAGTACTAATCATATTTACATAATCCTTTATCGTATAGCACCAACTAAATTAAAGAAGTTAAAAACGCAATTGGAAGAATTATTAAAGAAAAGGTTTATTAGACCAAGTATTTCACATTGGGAGCCCTAGTTTTGTTTGTAAAGAAGAAAGATGAATCCTTAAGGTTGTGCATTGATTATAGACAGTTGAATAAGCTGACTATACAGAATAGATATCTTTTACCTAGGATTGATGATCTTTTTGATAAGTTGAAAGGAGCTAAGATATTTTCGAAGATAGACTCTATCAATTAAAGGTGAAGGAAGGAGATGTTCCTAAAACTGCTTTTACAACTAGACATGGTCACTATGAATTTTTTATTATGCTTTTTGAATTAACTAATGCCCCTACTACTTCTATGGATTTGATGAATAAGTTGTTTCAACCATATCTTGATCAATTTGTTGTGATTTTTATTAATGATAGTTTGGAGTATTCTAGATCTAGAGATGAGCATGATAAACACTTGAGGATAGTTTTGCAAATCTTAAAGGACAAACAACTATATGCGAAATCATCTAAGTGTGAATTTTGGCTTGATAAAGTAACATTTTTAGGACATGTGATTTCGGTGAATGGTGTGATGGTAGATCCTAATAAGGTTAAAGTAATAGTTAATTGAAAGTCTCATCACAATATGACTGAAGTTAGGAGTTTATTGGGTTTAGCGGGTTACTACAGGAGATTTGTAAAGGAATTTTCGATTTTGACGGGACGTTTGACTAGATTGTTACGAAAAGATATGAAGTTTAAATAGAGAAATGAGTATCAAGAGAGTTTTGATAAATTCAAATCTATTTTAACTAAGACACCCATATTGACTTTACCTAAAGAAGGAGGAGGCTATGTAACGACCCAAATTGGAACTTAAATGAATTGAGATTTTGGTATGTTAGTAATATTGATAATTTATAATTTATAAAAAATTTCTAAAATTTTATTAGAGTTTTAGGTATTTTTAATCATTTTTAAATGATTAAATAGAAGAAAATTTATGAAAAATATCAATTGAGTTCCCAAAATTATAAAAAATTTTAGTAAGCCTTAGATCATAAATTGAGATGCTTTAGCTCTTTTTAGAGTAACTTGACTGAGTCGAAAGGTTGTAAAAAGATGAAAATACCCTTGTAGCATATTAAAGACATTTTAAGCGTTTAAGAACAAATTAGTTATTTTTATCAATTCAACGAAGTTCTATGGCATTATAAATAATCATCCTTATGTGATGTTTTGATCAGAAGTCATAAATTCATTTTGGAACGCCCATTTTGACAATAATGCCCTCAAAAGACCTTCTTCATTAAGGGTATTATTGTAATTATATAATTAAGAGTTTAATTCAATCCTAGTAACCTAGATTAACTTAATCACTTGCCTATCTAAATTGTTAATTTCTTTCATAATAATAAGGTTGTTGAATTAAACTCCAAAAACGACTCCTCATTATTTATCCTATAACAACTTCTAAAATCCTCCAAATTTCACTCTTTTCTTTGATTTCTCACCAAAAAGCTTGCAAGGAACTGTTATTTATCCTTGAACGCCGATTATAGGTCTTCAATTTGAGGTAAAATGTTATTTTTCTTTTTTATTTTTGAGATTACATTTTTCTCTCTCTTCTGTAGAGAGAGAAACTGTTATAGCTTCGATTATTACTTAGAATGTTCATTTTTCTTAAAATTGATTTTAGAAACCAATTCTAGACTTCTCAAGGATCAATAGCCCCCACTCAATTGAATCAAATAATGACTGTAATGGCCCTGATTTGTGTCGGCAAATATTCGCCAACTTTCTTGGGTTTTTCTTTCTTCAATCTCAATTTTTGCTTGAATTCGCATGGATTGATGGTAAATTGAATGAATTAATAAAAGATTAGCATTCTAAAGTTAGTTTTATGCATTTAGGATAAATTTTGGCAAAGAAACAACAAAAAACGAGCGAGAAATCAGAGAAAAACGAACAACGACGCAAAAAGGAATTTTCTGCAACAAAAACACAACCAAGCCTTGTTATTTAGAAAATTAT
>STGP01004067.1:21850-32134 GCA_004918865.1 Caryocar brasiliense | reverse complement strand
CGTAATAAATTTATGATCCAAGTGGCCTGATAAGCTTTTTAATTCAAGCTGACCCGTTAAAATTTTTTTAATTCAAGCTAGTTTGTTCCCTCATTAACTGAACTTCACCAATTTCGTCAGAAACTGGAAACCTGATTTTCTGGGTTGAGCCTGCTGATGACCTCTGCAACAAACATAGTCAAGCTGATGAAAACAGTGGTTGGACCACCATACTTCTTAAGGATTAACAATCTTTGTGGTTCTTCTTCCATTTCCAGAGTCTTGGCAAACTAAAATTTTTCTGAACAGTGAAGGTTGCAATTTATTTTGTCTGCTTCCAGGGCTTCCTAATTGCAATGTTTGCCATTGTCATGGCAACATTTTCAACTGGAATGGATTCACAATCATTTCAGGCAAGTAAACTTTCTCGGTCGAAGTAAACATAACTTAACTAAAAATGTAATCATAAAGACATCGATTTCTTCAAATACCTGAGTCATACTTTTGATGCCTGTTCGTTGACAGCTCCGAAAGGATTATACATTAAACGCGAAGATTACATTAAACGGAATTGTCTGTATGATGACATTAAACGCGGAGATGACCGTTCATAAGATATGCAACAGAATTCTTAAAGTAGTTTTCTTGGTGATTTCGGTTTAGTTGTACTTGCCACACTAAAGAATCACAAAAATTTCAAAAGCAATCACAATGAGTTCACTATATACATCATTCCAATTCCTTAATTTTGTGAAACATTTCCAAACAGTTGACCATTGATTTGTTACTATGTTAAACTGGAGTTCTTTTCAACAAACTCAGGCGACCAGTTTAGTCCAACACCAGATCCATTCAACTTGTAATTGTCCCCTATATAAAAAGCACGGTTTGTAGTCCTTGTACATGCTCATCCAAAACCTTCCTCTTAAAATACTAGACATCCGTACCACCCTCATATACAGATTCAAGATGTTCAAGGAATCATCAGCTTCCATTGCACTAACATGGTTAATTGTTCTGTTGAATGTAGCAGCATCAATCAGGGCCGCAGTTCAGCCTGCTGCAGCCAGTGGAGAAGCACCAATTCTTGAGCTGTACATGCATGACATTCTTGGTGGCAGCAGCCCTACAGCTCGGCCAGTTACCGGCTTATTGGGGAACATATACAGTGGCCAAGTGCCCTTCGCAAGGCCTATAGGGTTCCACGTACCTCAAGGTGCAGTAGCCATCCCCAATGCAAATGGTGCCATTCCAACTGTTAATGGCCCAACTGGTGTCCCCTTGGGAACTGGCCTAGCTGGTACTGCTTTTGCAGGAAACCAAAATGCTGGAAACCCTCAAATTCAACTTGGGCCTGATGGACTAGGACTAGGGTTTGGGACAATTACTGTCATTGATGACATCCTAACAACTAGTCCTGAATTGGGTTCACAATCTGTGGGCAAAGCTCAAGGCGTGTATGTGGCAAGTTCAGCAGATGGGACTACTCAGATGATGGCATTTACAGTTATGTTTGAAGGAGGTGAATACGGTGACAGCCTCAACTTCTATGGCATATTCAATATTGGAAGCACCATGTCACGCCTATCGGTGACTGGTGGGACTGGTAAGTTCAAAAATGCAAGTGGGTTTGCAGAGTTGCGATCGCTTATTCCTTCTGGTCAACAGACCATAGACGGTGCTGAGACATTGCTGAGGATTACTGTCCATCTTAACTACTGAAGGAATTTCTGGAAATTTGAAGAACAAAATTGAGTAGTTCGTCAGGAAAAGAATGTAACCATTGTTTTGTCATTTTCTATTAATATTTGTTAAAAGAAATCAGAAGAAAAAAAAGTGTTTTTTTTCATTTTCTATCAATTTGCAATCTTGAATGCGTTATTTAGGTTGATGATTGGAAAAGAATATTAACCAGAAACCAATTCAAATGAAACTCCTGGCTTCCATTAATCTCTGATATATATCATCAAGCGCACACTCTACTCAAATAGAAGGTATCAGGTTCAACTCCTAACTATAAATTCCAATGCTTCTATCAGAAGTTTGGATACTTGTCTATACTAGCCTCTAGAAAGGAGTTAAAGATCCGTGTACTTAATGTAAGGAAACCAATTCTGAAGTTGCTTCAAGGGTTTGAAATTTCAACTTTAAATTTAAATTTCAAGGCCTCCATTTCAAACTGCAGAAGTTAAGCCATGTTCTATGATGAACTCCTTGGATGGCTAATAGATTTCTCTCCTCTTTCTTTTCCTGGCAAAAGAAGTAATAAGACCAAATTCTTCTGTCTGTCCAATATTTTGAAGCAGTGCTACTAAAATGCCCTTAATCAAGGAAGTTGTAGGACTTCAGCGTTAAAAACTGCCCGCAGTATGCTATTTTTAACATTCACCTACTCCAAAATCCAGACCTATTCCTTTTCAATTTGGGATCAATTGACCACTCCAAGACTATTTCAGGAGGATCTCACCGATCAATTATCGACTTTGCTCAACCATTCCATCCAGAATGTATGACCTTTTGGTTGCCAACTCTAAGAAGTAAAATACGCAGTTCAAGAGAATACCTGAAAAGGTTTCCTTATAATGACAGAGACTGTGATATACCCATGCAGATCAGGCATTCAAACTCCTGCTAATGGCTCAAAAGCCCTGGATCTGACGACGCAGATGGATATTCAAACTCCACTGAACTACCATATAGAGCCCGACCTCATTATGGAAATGATGAGCCCACGGATTTTGGAAGTATATGCCCCTAGTTAGGAAAATTGAAAGCAACAATGTTGTTTTCATGTTTTTGTTTTTTTTTTTCCAGTAAATCAACCAGTACCTGGAATCATATTAAGCTTTAACTAATTCGAAATTAAATCAGGTCGCATCATGAATGAGAAAAAATTTTTTAGTATGATTTTTTTTTTCAACCATCAAATTTGAACCTAAGACTTACTTAAGAGAGATTGAACCTCTATATCACTTAATTCCGAACATTGGTATTTTTATGTTTGCTGTGCTTGAAGCAACTACTAAATTCGATAGAAACCTTGGACTACTCGAGAATCGCAGCAATATTTTTCTGCTCCTAGTTTAAGTGACCTAAACCAGTTGAGGGCAGAACACTGGAGATTCAATATCTGTGATGCAATCAGCCAGACTAACCTCATTAGTACATCAGAGTCCACTTTCGCATTTTTTGTGCAGTAAGAAAAAAAGAATTGAAGAATTTGTAGCTGATATACCTGAAACAGATTTAATCAAACTTCCTATAGTTAATACAACTTCATCAACTACACTATTAAGTCTTCCAACTACTCCATTACTTGTTCACAAACCACCTTGTACATAAAGAGCAATGACCACAGCCTGCCAGCAAACTCATCCAAACATCTTTCATCTTACAATCCTTAAGAACTTCAGATATAAGCAAAAGGAAAACAAGAGCACAAGATGTTCAAGCAATCATCGCCATCTGTTTTCGTTGCAGTTCTAATAGCTATATTAGGCCTAGCATCGTATGGGACTGCGGTTGACCTTGCAACAGCCAGTGGAGAACCAGTTCTTGAGTTGTACATGCACGACATACTCGGTGGCAGTAGCCCTACGGCTAGGCCAGTCACCGGCTTGCTGGGAAACATATACAGTGGTCAAGTACCATTTGCTAGACCAATCGGATTCCTTCCCCCATCAGGTGCTGTAGCCATCCCAAACGCCAACGGTGCCATTCCAACGGTCAACGGTATCAATGGTGTTCCATTGGGCACTGGCTTGGCTGGCACGGCTTTTGCAGGACAACCAAATGGTCAGAACCAAAATGGTCAGATCCAATCCCAGCTAGGACCAGATGGGTTGGGACTGGGATTCGGAACAATCACTGTTATCGATGACATCTTGACCACTAGCCCTGAGTTAGGGTCGCAACAACTAGGAAAAGCTCAAGGTGTTTATGTGGCTAGTGCTGCTGATGGGAGCACTCAGATGATGGCATTCACGGCCATTTTTGAAGGAGGAGAGTTCGGAGATAGCCTAAACTTTTATGGTGTGTATAAGATTGGAAGCGCAATGTCACATCTATCCGTGACTGGTGGAACAGGTAAGTTTAAGAATGCAGTTGGTTTTGCTGAAGTGCGAGGACTCATCCCATCTGGCCAACACGCCACAGATGGCGCGGAGACATTACTGAGAATCATCGTTTATCTGAAATACTAAGGATGCTCTTGACTGAATTAAATGTTGGGTTGTTCATGTGAAAATGGTGTGAATCGTGATCGTGGCTGTGCTTTGTATTTGTTAATGCCATTGTTCTGTTGTGTGCTTCTAGTAGAAATGACAGAATATGCAGCATGAATGTGATCTCTTCGAGTGTAAATTTTATTGCATGCGAAAGAATATGATCATACGTGGATCCTTGTGTACGTTTCCTAATCCAGTGTTTCTGAATAACCAAACAGCACATGAATTGCAAGAAGAAAAAGGAAAACATAACAGAAATCTTTTTTTTTCCATTTTTCAATTAGGTTACAAGGTATTAGCCAATTCTCGGAAAAAATAATTCCAGATTAGACAAGACAACAGCAATAACAAGGTGAAAATGGTAAGTGACAAAAACTTAGCAGCGATAAGCCCCTGCTGAAAAGTGATTTCAGTTTCAGACACTGCAGTCAGACACTGCAGTTTGACTACATACTTACGCTGTCTGCAACGCCAGTGCAACAACCTGCTCACATTTGACAACTCGAAATTTATTCAAGACAGGCCATGGACGGAATTCCTACATCCGTGGGGGCTCCTTGTTGCTGATGATCATAGAAAAAAACGAATCTTTAAAGTTTTAGGATTTGTTTGGTAATTTGACTTTTGATCAACTATCAGCTCATATCTAAAAATGACAAAATTGTATGGTGATTTTTTTTCAAAAAAATTACAGAATTACCTTTAACAGCTAAATTAGTAGACAAAAGCAGTTTTTTTTTTTTTTTAACAGTGACAAGCAAAGCCTTTTAAGGTATTAGGTCACAAGCAACAAACCAGACTACATAAGTATTAGCGGCTTATTATTTCAAGAGAGGTATGGTTCCGCTTGCAACTAAAACATCGTTTCAGCCAATGCATCACAACCAGGATTTATTTTTAAGGCCAAACACCATTCTCCGGCCCCCCTGGCTCCGTCAGCGTATACAGCTCAATTGGGTTTTCGATACTTTCGTACCATCGGTGTAGAGCCTTTTACTGCAACAGATTACAGGTTGGTAATTGCTACATGAGAGCATACAGTGGCTTGATCAAGTCCGTACAAGGAATCTATCAAGTGCATCCGCAAAGAAGCTGGACCTTTGGCCATCTCCTTTCCCATCTCGCCGGCAATGCCAAATATAGACAAAGCTGAAGCTGTCGCCTCCAAAGGATGAGAAGGGTCAACAGCAACAAAGGCAGCAATGAGTGCAGTGACTGCACATCCTGTTGCTGTAATCTTTTGCATCATCGGGTCCCCATTACGAGCACCAACAACCCTGTGCCCATCCGTAACGACATCAACAGCTCCTGATACTGCAACTAC
The DNA here is from genome assembly GCA_004918865.1 of Caryocar brasiliense. Lineage (NCBI taxonomy): Eukaryota > Viridiplantae > Streptophyta > Magnoliopsida > Malpighiales > Caryocaraceae > Caryocar > Caryocar brasiliense. Next base: position 26,605 of record STGP01004067.1, on the reverse strand, counting down.
TGCACCAGTTGTTTGAGCCAATGATTTCGCTGCTTCCATTGCATCCATTGACTCATGAGAGCTGTCTACACCCTTCAACAAGAAAACTCTCAATTACAAACTTGAAACCAATACTCATTATAACAAAGAACAGGTGCAGCAAAACATTTGCAGCCATTGAATTGTAGAACAGATTGAATAGCAAGCCAGCCCAGCCAAACGCAAACACAAACATAAAGCAACCTTAACCTTAAACCCTAAACCCTAAACCCTAAACCCTGGACCTCCTGTATAATCCTCCCAAACATCAAACACAACTAAACAGTAACTAATCGTTACAACATACCTTAGATGCTCCAATAGAAGCCTTCGAAAGCGCCAAAATCTCAGACCCATTTCCTCGAATGACGCTAGGCTTCAGGGCAACGAGCTCCAAACAAGCCTTTAACCGGAAACCTGTGGCTCCGGCGGCGACAGGGTCGAGGACCCAAGGCTTCCCACTCCTGCTCGCCACCTCGGCGGCAACTTTCATGGCCGGCAGCCAGTTCGGGGAGAGCGTGCCCACGTTGATGCACAGCCCGTGGGCGTGAGGAGTGAAGTCCGGGATCTCTTCTATCGCGTGGATCATCGCCGGCGATGCGCCCGCGGCGAGGAGAGTGTTGGCCATCAGATCCATTGACACAAAGTTCGTGATGCAGTGGATCAACGGTGATTGACAACGGAGTTCGGAGAGTAGGGCCCATGTTCTTGGGCCCCACTCGGTTTGGTCTGGTGGTAGTTCTTTGTTGTTCAAGTTGTTGTCGTTGTTGTTGTTGTGGTTGGGTTCCATGGCTCTTTTCTCTCCTTGTTTTTTTATGGTTTTTTGTCTTTTTTATGATTTTTTTTTTATTTTTTATTTTTCGGGAAGGAGTTGGGTCGGTTGTTTACAGCAACGCATGGGTTGCTACTGCGTTTCTTTTAAGCAATTTTTAATTTTTTAATTATTTGTTTTAAATTTTAAAAATTATTTTTTTAAACATTTTTTATTATATAATTTAAAATTAATTTTTGAAAAAAATTAATAAATTCAACAGAAATTAATTTTTAATACAAATAAACCAACATAAAAAAAAGGAAAAAAATAAATACAAAAGAGTTTGGATATCTTTTTGTTTTGTGCTACTTCATAATTAATCAATGGATTTGATTTTTCAGCACTGTCAAAATTAAAAAAAAAAAGTTGTTATGAGATTTAATAATTAATTTTTTTTATCTCAAACAAGGCAATAGTAAAAGAGACATAGACAATTGGAAGTTTAATTTTCTTTTCTTTTTTTATTCATAAAATTATTTGATTTTTTAAAATTAATCTTACATATCATTATAGTACTAATAATATATATGCCATAATTAGACACTCAGACTTGAATTTAATAAAATATTTTAATAAGTAATTATTTTATCTTTTTTTATTTTATTGTAAATATATTTCTTGCATTCTATTCTATTTTATTTTAATTATTCTTTCAAAGGTAATAAAATTTTTAACCAGATGTTTAAATCATTTTCAATATGATATATCCATATGTTAAAAATTTATATTTTTTACTTCTGGTTTACAAGAAGTGAAAACATATATATATAAAAATCACCAATCAATCGCAAATGGGGTCCTTCAAACGCAATTGTTTTTAAAAAGGTCGCAGATCAAGGATGGATAATTGATGTTTATCAAAATTCTGGCAAAAGTGCTTTCTGAATTGTTATCGACTTTTAATTAAAGATTAATTTTTAATTAAAATATTAATCTTTAATTAAATTTTTTTTAAAAAATATATATATTTTTTAAAAATTAAATAAAAATTAAAAATTAAAAATCATAAGTTCAAATTCAATCAATATTAATCTAATTTGACCTAATTAGTCTATTTATTTTAGACCCTTGGTAGTAGCCTGTGGTCTGCAGGCTTATGGGCTCACAGGCCGTGCCAAATATAAGACCCCGTTTGAATTCCCTCCAACTCGTGGATCATCCCGCGGCTCACGGTACGTGGGAGAATCAAAGCGTCTAACCTTTTAGCTATCCGTGGGCTGCACAATATTTTTCTCATTTTGTTCTTACAATTGCTATATGAAATGTCGAATACATCCGTGTCGTTCACAAAAGTTACCCAAAAGAGACGCGTCAGACTCAACGCGACCGTCCTTGGCGTGCCATCATCCTTGCATAAGGAGCAGCAAACTCTCCGTGCCGTGCCATTGTCTTTGCATAGGCCTGTTCTCATCATCTCTTCCCCAGGCGGATGAATGTTGACGTTTTCATACGAAAGGTGAGCAACTGAGACAGCGTTTCAAGCAGCGATTCAAGCAATTTTAGGTTGGCGTGGAGCGGCGATCGACAAGAGAAAGCGACGGATGGTCAAGATGAGGTCCGCCTGAATTTGAATCATCGCAAATCGCAGCCACCAAAAATTGCATCCACGGTGGCTTTCATTTTCTTCTTTTTTTAAAAAAATTGTTATTTTTTTAATTTTAATTTTTTAAATGTTGTTAATTTTTTAATTATTTATAAATTTGTTAACTAAGACCTACCAACCAATAATATTAAAGCACAAAATATTTCTACCAACCAATAATATTAAAATATAAAATATTTTTTCTCAACACATTAATTAAAAAAACTCAATACGTACACATTCTTTTTAATAATTTTAATTACAAGTGACCATACTTAATTCTCACCAATCCAAGTATTTATAAATCTCTACCCTGTCAAGATCCCAAAAACTTACAACAACGTCTAAAATTCATTATACCCTCAACCTCAATTATAACTCCTAATTAGTGACTATCCAAACAACCCCTTAAACTGTCAAATACACCCTTAAAATTGTACGGAAAAAAGGTCATTTTCCCCTTAAAATGGGAAGTCGTTTGCTCCGTAAAAACTGTTAATTAGTTAAAAGATCATTTTCTCAATTCACTCGTATGTCCGTGTCTATAAAAGTCGAAGGAACCTCCAAAAAGTTCCCTTCTTTTGTATCAAAGGACCTCGAAGAAGCAAACAGGGAGGTTGAAGAAAACAGCATAAAAGCTGTGTAATAAATAGAAACAGAAACAACTCATCCAAAAAAATAACAAAAAGAGAGAAAATAATAAAACAAAACAAAAACCAGAGCCCAGAGCCGAGAAAGAACGACAACAACAACCATTCAACCAACATCTGGCGAGCACAAGAAAGAAAACCTTCTCCAAAAAACTTTCAACGGACAGACAGACAGACACAGAAAAATTCCAATCCAAGTGCCCAAAAAGACGCATAAACAAGAAACATAGGAAGCATGACACAAACCCAAAACCTAAACAGAACAACCTGACTGCTTCCAAACACAAAAACAAGAAAAAAAATGCAAATCCCACAACAACCATCACCGCTTCCAGCACCACTTGCCACCACAACAAAAGACAACATCATCAACAACAACAACAACCACACGAGCAGTCACACAAAAACCACACTTAAAATAATCATAGCCGCCTCCTTCTTCTCTCTCCTCTTCCTCTTTTCCATCTCCTTTTCTTCATCCACTTCTTTGCCAACCACCCGCCCGGCCCGACCCGACCCGTATCTCTTCCCGGCCCGCCTCCAACCCACTTTCGCCAAAATCTCCTCTGATCCCACCCCACCTTCCATAGCCTACCTCATATCCGGATCCAAAGGCGACTCGGGTCGGATCCTGAGGCTGCTATACGCCACTTACCACCCAAAGAACCATTACCTCTTACACTTGGACCTTTCTGCTCCCCAGACTGACCGTGACCAGCTGGCCGTCACCGTCCAATCAGTGCCCATCTTTCGAGCTGCCCAGAATGTCAATGTCATTGGGAAGGCTGACTTCGCGTATGCAAAAGGGTCGTCCCCGATTTCTGCCGTGATTCACGGCGCGGCCATCTTGTTGAAACTGTCCAACAACTGGGATTGGTTTGTCAGCCTTGGTGCTGGTGATTACCCGCTTGTCACTCAAGATGGTAACTCTTTTTTTAGCTTTTCAGCTTTTCCCTGTTTGTTGTTTTTCGCTTTTTCAGTGTCATTCTATTGTTGGTCTGTAACTTTGGTCTGCGATTTTATGGATGTTGTAAAGATGCAATCTTTTGGTGAAGTGGTAATATGTAAATTTTTTGTGCTTTTTTTTTTTTTTGGTTAAAAATGCCATCCTTTTGTTAAGTTTGTTAAGGGTGATGCTTAAATTTTGTGTTTTGGGTTGTTGGTGTCTTGCAGATCTGCTTCATATTTTGTCATATTTACCTAAAGATCTCAATTTCGTGAACCACACGAGTTACATTGGCTGGAAAGAGTATGATGAGAGGCCTTTCAAGTTGTGTGCTTTTTCATTGCAACGCGATATGTGTTCATTGTGGTGATTGTAGGTTGTATCTGTTTGTGTTGCAGGTCTAGACAATTGAAGCAGATTATTGTTGATCCGGGGTTGTATTTATCAGAGAAAAGTGACATGTTTTATGCCAGTCAAAAACGAGATTTACCCACTGCCTTCAGGCTGTTTACAGGTGTGTTTTTCTTGGTAATTTCTGGCCTTTCTGTACATTTCTGGATCTTTTTTGTTGGAAAATGTGCAAAATTTGGCCTATAAACCAGTTTGAATTACAAAGGAGTATAGAACATGTAAGTGAGTGGGAATATAGCTATGATTTTAGTGTAGAATAACTCCTTAGAAGTGAAAATTTCAGTTCGTGGAATTAGAGAGGTATTCTATTTGAACTGGTTTGCATAGAAGTATG
>STGP01004067.1:0-18950 GCA_004918865.1 Caryocar brasiliense | reverse complement strand
TCACGTCTTACTGAAATTGACCACCTGTCCAGCTTAATCTGAATTTACTTGGCAATTTTGTTACTTGTTTTGAGTCGGTTGAAGATGGCATGAGTAATGGTGGAGCAATGCACATTTTCCTTTCCATGTTACTGAAACACCTTAAGAAATGAGAATACATGTCTCATTGTTATTCTTGGTACGTGCTCTTGGAAGTATGCCAATGGGTCCATGACACACATGTAGCAATAACAAACAAGGATTCTCATATTTAGCAGAGCCGTCATTGCTTGAGAGAATTTGATGCCAAAGATCATCCATTTCACATCGTTTCAGGGTTAGTCCTCTGGCTTTACAAGTTTTTCATCCACAGAAAACTTTCCATATTTTCATCAACTACAATGCCAATACAATCTGCTGAAGAAGTGGAAAACCAAAAAGGAGACTTGTATGCTGCATCACCAATAGCACTGCATACCTTAAAAATTTTCAGGGCTGTCGTCCAATTGTTTCTCATCTTCTATATCCACCTCCAAAATTTCCTGGCATTAAACGAAAAAAGGACTCACATGCCATCATTATGAACAATGTCCAAGTACTTCATAATTACTAATTCCACTAGCACTTACAGGAATTCTTTGCTTCAAATAATTGCCAACTCTAGCAAGAACAGTGGAACGTTTGTGCCAAAACCGACCCTTCAGACTAATCTTCACAAAGGGTCCATCCAGTTCAGCAAGTTCAGCTTGCCCTAAGATGTCATCGATTTTCATTTCTGTTAAACACCATAGAAATAATAAGGAACAAGAAAAAATGAAATGTCCATGTGTACCTTAAGAGGAGTCACCTGTCATGCCAACTGAAGTGTCAAAAATTTGTCCAAACTGCAAAAGAGCACACACCATAAAATTTTACACTTGAATATTTGAGTCCCAATTATTATTCCAAACTAAATTGTTTGTAGAAGAGTGCCATAGTGGTACTGTCCTGGTTTAGTAAAATGTGGTGAAAGAAAATGAGCAATACACAAAAAAGATCACTTGTAACTTACCTCCGTTCTAGCATCAGCTAGAACCTGTCTGATGTTGTCTTCAGTCAAGTCCAATGTTGGCAGCGGCTGACCTCCCGTTCCTCCTCCTGCTGCCGCGGCTGCTGTCAATGATGCCAGTTTTCTAGGGCCACTTGTGTTTGGTCCAAGTTGAGGCACCGCCTTTACCAGTTTTGGTGACGAACTTCTTATTGGCCTTTCTGCATGGTCCATGATTAAATGGCTTGGCATATGGCCAATTGAGGCATTGAAATTGCAAGTAGCAAACAGGACTGAGGATGGTTCTCTTGGTATGTGGCTGTAAAGGCCATGAAAAAACTTCACCAGCTCTTTTGACATTCTTTGATTCTAGCTGTCAAAAGAGTACTCCCTCTTGGCCTTTTACTCTCAGAATCATAATCAAAAACTGAAAGAGAAACTGCTGTTAATGAGACATGGATTCAAAAGCAGCCTTTGCGTGGCTAGTTCCGGGCCACAAGCAGTGGATAGCTATTTAGCAGGTATGTTTGGGAATTATTCAGTATATCTGCTTTCATCTGCACTCTGGCTGATGTGGACTGGAAATTCTCTTTTGGCCATGCTTGGAACTTACAATAGTTGATTTTTGTTAACCTTAAAAAAAGGCAGGTGATGATGTTTTTAAGCTGAAGCTAAAATTAAGCTAGAAAAATTTAATCATTAAAAGAATTAAAATTTAATTTTTAAATTAAATTATAAAAAAATAATTTCTTACAAAATTATTAATAAATAACTTATATTTAATTAAATTAAAAAAATAAATTTCGACGTACGAAAACTAATTCGATACCTAAACCGTTATAAAAAACAAATTAAACTTGGGAATTTTTTCAGTTTTGGGTAATCAATTTTGGTGTGACTTAAAAAAGAAAAAAGAAGACTAATTGATAAAAATAAGAAGGAAGTGACTGAGGGCTTTTGACAGGGTTGAGCACTTTGAGCTCGTTGAAACGAAAGTCTGTTGTTTGAACGTAACCAAATTGCAGAGTAAGAAGTCTAAAAAGGTCAGAGCCAAAGAAGACATCGCATTCTTTTATGGGTTTGGAAGAGACTTGAAGCAGTGCAGCCACATCTTCCTCTGGATAATTTCCAAATACATGCACCAAAGCTACCGTAGGAACCCAGGAACCTCCATTGAATTTGCTGGGTTTACATGTAATGATGAGTTTCCTCCATGGGTGACCATATTAATTCTGCCATCCGCATAATTAAATCCGATTTTTATAACCCCGTAATATGCAAGTTTTAAAAATATTATATAAATAAGGTCAATTTTTTACGACTTATATTTTACAAGTTAAATTATAAACTTATAGTTTAAAATTCAACTAGTAATCCGATTTAACTAATCGCATTAAATATTATATTATATATTATATATACATATAAAATTAAGTTAACATTTTACTTTTATTTTAATCGTAAAAATTTTATCTTGCATTTTTTTTTCTTTTTGACTTCTTTATTTTCTCTATCATAAAAATATGTTATTTTTTATTTATTTATTTTTGTTTTTATTTATTTACATAATTTTTAGTTTTTTTAATTTATTTTAATTTATTTTTAACTTTCAAAATATAATTCTTTTTATGAATTAAATAAAGGTAAATTCAAGTATAGTGTACATTTTTTTACTAGTAATCTCCTTAAATTATTTACTTCTTACATTTTAACGATACACAATTAAAAAGATAAATAAAAAAATTAATTTTATTTTATAATAATTATATCTAATACAAGTAAAATAGATAAATAATTAATTTAATAATTTATAAATTATTATTATTTTATTTATCTATTATTTTTTTAATTAATATTATTTATTTTATATATATAATCAACCTGCCAATCTACATTAATCTATATCAATTCAATATTTATGTGTTTTATTTTTTTTTTTAAATACAGATGATAAAATTAGCAACACGTAAAATGTGAAACCAATTCAACTTGTGAAAACCCCTAGTTTCCTCCCTAAAGATCCGGCCAAACCCTACGAAGAAACAATGAAGAAAATGATGACAAAAACCTCAAGTTGGAGTTCTGGGTTCCTCCGGCAGGAGAGAACAAATTGTTTGATAGGTAAGAATACAAGCCTCAAACAAGGTTGGCGGTTTCTACCCTTTGAGTAAGAACGTATGTTTAATTCTAGATGTACTTTATTAGAGAATTAAAAATCTTTACGTATTAAGAACCAACAGTTTTAAAACCGCTATAAATAGAGAATATCTCTAAATTTTAGAAAAAAAAAAAAAATTTGTCTCCTCTTATTTGTAATATGAGATTTTGATTCAGTTTCTGAAAAATTTGTACCCTTTACACAACCCGTCTTTCCAATAGAAGTTTATGCATTATCACTGTCCTCCGAACAGCCATCTTTGTTACAACACAACTCACGTTAGGCCTAATCTGGGGACTTTTGGAGCGCACAGAAACTTTAGCAGACACCCTCCATGCGTATCTTGGTCTCATGCCATCTACCTCTTTGTCTAATGACTAATGCTGTCCCATGTATGCACACGGAAATGTTCACTCCCGTTTGCAGTGAAAACTTTCTCTCTCAAGGCTCCCAAGAATTTATTAGAAGATTCCAAAGAATGTAGCAACAGCAAAAACAAGGAACAATGCTCCACCCAAGTAGCCAACCTGGTCAAAGACCATGATTTTGCTTAAAACTCCAATATGACTTCCACTACAGCACTATCAGGGAAATAAAAAATTCCTGGATCTTACCAGTTTTTCAGAAATGTAGTTGGCAAGAAATGCTCCTCCTAAGATCGCAATAGATGTTGCAACCAGGTGTCCGGCAATGGCTCCAGTTGCCACGCCCCATGGAGACTGTGAAAGTTAAAAGGGAAGTCATCTAATCTAAAACTGAACCATTAAACTGCTAGCCTTTCCATCAAAACCAAGAAAGGTTGAAAAGTAGGTTATATAAATGAGACTTAGCTTCAGTTTTATGAAAGAAAAGTTGATGTCTTGATCCCCTATTTTCACAATATCCTCCTTAAAAACAGTGCCCTTTATTTTTCCAACAATTTCGTGGATAACATGGTTGATCCTAATATTCTGAACCATCAAAATGATGATGGTCATTTATTTATGAAACAGACAGATACGCTATGTACAAAAGATTACAAAACCGTACCTGTGCAGCACCAAGAGCAATTGTTGCAAGCATAGAACGATCTCCCCATTCCTTGAAACAATTTACAGCATTATAAAAATAGAACATCAACATCAAAACAGAACAATAGTATTTTGTAGTGAAGTTGCTTATAGTCATCATTCTCAAAAGAAATGACGTGTTACAAGTCTGTCTCCTATTATTTCTTATATAATTTTACTGCCGTAGGCTGCCAGAAAGGTACTGCTTTCTAGTTTATTAACAGCTAAAATACAACTGTTCATCTCTTTGGCAACTAAAGTACGAAAGGCAAACCATTTACAATATCCGGAAAACAGTTTTGCTGAAGAAAAGGGCAATAAGGTGCTTACAGCAAAGAATACAAGGCTGAATGACTTCCAGACAATTTCAAATGGATTTGTGAGCCGTTTAGAGACCTGAAGTACATTGAGAAAGTACACAATGTTACAAAATATTGCACAATAATAACATAAGCGAAAAACAAAGTCATACCAACATATGCTAAAACAATATACATAAGTAGACAGACGCATAGAATGTCATCAGGACTTGTGCAAAACAAAAACCCTTTCTGCTAAAATCCTTAAAAGGCAAACTTTTGGATAGAAGTATACTTTCTCTTTAACTAGTTCTTCAGCTTCAACGTATTCATCAAGCTCCATACTGCTCTTTTCACCACTCTTAACTTCCTTCGATGGAAGATCCCATGCATCTTTTATTGATTTTAGCCCAAAGAACATCAGAAGAGTTACTGCAGCATATTCTCCAAGTGGAAGTGCTGTTAAGACATCAAGATGATGACAGAAATATGAGAATTTTTGTAAAATAAAATATAAAAGCTCCTATCCGGACAAGAGAGTTATTTGTCAACCAGATATCTCATTATCTTCTGCAATGTCAAAAACAACCATTTTTCCCATTCAACAACATATATAATGATAAATATGGATGTTAATGTTTCTTCATCAAATTTCATAAGGTATCCACAAGCCAAAGTCTCTTTAAACCATAAAAGGGACTTTTCTTCCCACAACTTGTGCAGGGTGGTACAAAATGAAGCTGATACATATAAAGAAGGATAGAAGACATGGACAACATATCATATATTAGATAAATGAAACACATCCAGGGCATACCATGGCAGCAGCTTTAGTTAAATTGAAATAGCTTCCATAAAGCGTTTGTGACAACAAAATGGACACATCACAGGCATTTCTATGTGACACTCAACTTACTGATCATATTTGATACACTTTTAAGAGGCATAATATTATCTCCAAAGATATGTGAAGCAATTCACCTATTTTCTATAGTTAATTGATTCCCGAAGTAGCTGAGGAGAATATACAAAAGCATAAAATAGCAAAAAACTCCTTTAGTAGACTTAACTGCAGTTAATACATTCTTACATCAAAACCTTGCTTTGCAGTGAACTTTCTAGGCATTACATGACAGGCACATTTGAGGTTGATGCAGTGGAGTATAATATGCAATATTGATTGAGATGAATTGATAGTGTTCAGTTTCGGAAAAACACAATGGAAGGACATAGTCATAAATAATTTCAGTAGGCTGTGAGAAGGAAAACAAATTATGCACTGTAATAAAGTTATTCTCGAATGGACCAAATGGCACAAATAACTTGATCATCATGTAGTTGAAGTCACATGGACAACGCATTCTTTATTTCACTGAATTTAACTAAGTGGCCACAAATATTTTCAGTCATAAATGAAACTACTAGGTAGCACACTGGGATTATTTTGTATATCACTGTTCTTTTACTTTCACTGGAATTAAAGCATGCAACTAACCCTAGCCATGATGAGAAAAGCCAAGGACAGTAACTTACTTGTTTGGAATTGAGCAGGCACTGAATGAAATATGCGTCCAATTACTACTGACAAGATTGTCATTAGCGAAAGAGCACCCATTGATCCAAGAAGAACCTTTTCAATATTAAGAGTATAATGAGAACAATTTTGATCCGAAAGTATACATGTTATTAAATAGAGGCATCATGTTCGAGCGTGTTTGGCATTGAGATGCCACACTATAGAAACAGTTTTTAGACTAAAAAGTAGGCAAAACATGTTCGGTAATGAGCAAAAACAGCTAATTGTGGTTAGGAAAAGCTTCTTTTAGATGCAGTGTGATAAAGTTACATTTTGAATACTTCTCCCCACTGCAGCTTCACTTATTCCCTAAATAGTACTTTTAAACACATCAATATTCTGACATCCCAATTTTTAAGGTAAATTACCGAACAATTAACTGTGTTTCCTCACATCAACTTCAGTACACCACAATGCTTTGTGTAATCACAATGCCAAACAAACTATTTACATATAGACTACAAACACTTCAAGAAATAACTACCACTGACCTAATTTGACATTGCCAAGGACAATGTAATCTCATTGTTTCAAGAAGAGACAGTGAATCTCTCTGATACAAGGATCCTGAAGATAAGCACCTTTCATAAATGCAGAGTTAAAACCATATGTCATTTTCATTCCGTTGTTTATCAATATCTCAGTATAGATGCTTATAACTACCCACCCCCCTAGGAAAATACATTATATGAAGATGGTGACGGTGGATTGACAAAGGAAGTTGATAAACCATCAGTACTCTACCATTATTAGGTGAAAATGTCTGGTTCATAAAACAACCTTCGAACATTTATCAATTTATTGTACACTCCAATATGATCATGTGAAACTTGCACAACAGCATCCATGAGGAGTTTTCTGGTGGCAAGGACACAGAGGTGTGAATAAAGGGTAAAATTTGCAACAACCACGTCCTTCGGGCATCAGGCATCAGGCATCAGGCATCACCTATGAAACTACATAAAAGGCAGCTGCTTATGTTTGATACTTAAAATATGCCCATCAGGACCACCTATTGGCCTCCATTTGACAATTTGAAAAGTGATCTTCCAAAATTCTTTTGGTTTAAAGTTTTTTATTTACTTCCAGGGCATAAAAGTATCCCGCTTACGAACCTCATTTAAGAAAATTTACCAATATGAACATAGAGGGCAAATAGGAAAATGGATAGGACAAGGGGTCTGTGATAACTCAAAAGTAGAAAAGGTGAAACAGAAGGTAGGAAAGAGTTTAGAAGAGTGCATACCAGTGCTTTATCATATTGCATGGCCAAGAGTGCAGCAATAAAAAATGTCTGTCCAATACAACGAATATGAACTTTAAGCTCGGGATATTTTTAAAGCAGAAAGTAAAGTCCGTCAATAAGTGTGATACAGAGCATTCATGGAGTACCAGTTATTTATTTGTTAACAACAGTTAATCACACAGCAAGTAAATGGAAGCACATGACCACAAAAACAAAATAATCTAGTTACCAAAAGAAGTCGCAAAATTCTCACTCCTGCCAGCATTATACAGTTTATCAATGTCACTACACAAATATTCCTCAATTTGCAGTATCAGTGATCAACATTTTAGATACTTTGAATTGCGCCTTTAAATAAGAACAACAGCTTCTTTCAAGTATTAACTTTCTCATATATCCCTTGCAAAAGACATAACCACAATGTCAGTAGACCAGGAAAGAATGATCCTGACAAGGGAAGACATTAAGGTCTATATATGGTAGTTGCTTCTTGGTCTTTGAATTCTTCTACGAAAATTGAGGGAGATTAAAGGATCAAGCCAAATGAAGAGATTGCGTCAAAAGGACATGATGCCAAATAGCAGTTATCAGGTCTCACTGGGAACCATTGGCAGTGGTCTTTATAAATAGTGGGCTTGAACAGTTGCGACCAGATAGAACATCTACATACTACACTTGTTTATTGTCTTTTTTGTTATAATACCGTTTACCATTTAAACTAGAACCAAAGATTGTAGAGATTATGAATAAGGTTTCTTCTCTTCATGAAAAGATAATGCAAATGGTTAGCAAAACCATAAGAAGTGTGTGGAAAGAAATCAAGTGCTTCAGTTAGAGACTATTAAATATTTAAAGTCTATATTATTAACAAAACTCCTGTTATTCTTACTCATACTCATTTCTCATACATGCATTTCTCATACATGCCTGACTGCAAAAGTCTAGTCTGCCTACATGTGGACATGAAGATTTGTTTGATCTTTGTAAAGGTACAGATCCAACAAGAAAAACATTTTCCCCATCCAAAAGTTTTCATTTTCCGTTTGGATTTGCCAAAAACAATGTTTCTTGAAAGCAAACCAAATAAGAACATTGTTGTTAAGGTTTTAGATCCAATACAACTCCAGCAAATTAGTTCATATGCATATTATTTTTGCTCAGTAATGCATGTTTGTTTCTCTTCAAATACATTTTACTTGTCAAACTGTTGAACCATAAAGTTGTACATGCTGAGCTTTCTATGTTATCTATGATTTCCTTTTAGTTGTACATGCAGACCTTTCTATGTTATCTATAATTTCCTTTTACTTATATCTCTTCTTCCACTTCTCCATTGTGGAGCAACATTGGAGAGCAAACAAATTTCTACAAGAATCTTTTGCCAAGAGAATATTGAAAAGGAAAGGCATAAGTCAAGCCACTTCGAACTGAAATAAAATCAAAGTGATAGTGTAACAAATACTCAGAAAATGGAAATGTCAGAGGTGAATCGGTTACCTTGTCCCCAATTTCAGAAACAAATATTAATGTAAATGCAGCAGTTAAGCCAGACTTCACAATCGCTGCTAAGATTGATGAAGGTCCACCCTTCACAAAAGCAATTAGGGAAAATACTAGAGTACATCCAAATAGCACAATAGCTATGGACAGAGGATAAGGTATTTTGCTGGGAGGTTTCTCACTGCAAACCATGAAAGAAACATAAATGATTTAGGTCCAAATAAAGTCAGCTCTTTCCAACTTCTTGACAATATATGCAAATGCACCAAGTTACCAGAAGAAAACTTTAAAGCACCCTTTTGACCATCATGAGTGAGTGGAAATTTGGCTTTTAAATTTAAACAAAAGCATAATTACCAAAGAAACTTGCAAATATCTAAAGTTTGAAGTCAGTCCCTTCCAAAAGTGCTATTCTAAATCAATATTGAAATCATCTAATGTACAGATAATGACTGAGTATTTCGAATGATATTTTGTTTGGATTTTCAAAATTTCAACAAATACATTAACTTCGAGAAAATGGCTGGCACAGATTTGGAATCATTCAATATATAGGAGGAACTACTCAAATGGTTTTTGCATATCTTTTTCAGTGATATGAAGAATTACACAGTTATATGCAATGTCGAAGGTTAATAGTTTCACTTACTGCAAGGAAAGATATCTAATAATGACTTCCTAAGAGAAAAACTCACTATTGTTTTTTTTCATATATTCCGGAAAAACAAATTGATGGCAATGTCATACAACTCTCCCAAACCATGATAGCAATTTAATGTGTCGTGGGATCACTTTCACAGAAGTGGATTCAATAATGCCAGGAAGGACCTTTCATCCAAAAAATTAGACCTGGGAATTTTACCATTACTAGAAATAAAATCAGCATTTGATCTCACTTACATTTCTGTTGAGCTATCAATGGATGGACCATTTACAAATGCTTTTTGGTTGTCTTCTTCTTCCCTGCCTTCGTAGCCTCCAGATCCAATACCAACATTAGAAGCCTGTGGCCTAAGGGTAGATGCAGAATTCAACCTCAAGATCTCTCTGTATCTTACTGCAACACATTGCAGAACTTGTTACCTCTAATTTAAAGTTAAACATAATTGGCAATAGGCATAATGTGAGACAGAGGAACAGAAATAAAAGCACATGAATTAAACAGATAACATTAGACATGCAAACAGAATTTCCAGCCACCAGTCATTATCGCACGGCTTTAGTTTGAATCCAAAATCTTAACAGAAGTTGGCAGCATTTCACTTTAACACATGTTATCACAAGAACAACAAGTTGACTTACCATATTGTATTCAATCATTGAAAACAGAATCATGTTCAAAGGAAGCCGTTCTGTGGTTCATAACAGGACATTCACCAACAAGATCCCAATTTAAGAAATCTAGGAATATGCCACCACAAACTGTCTACATTGGCTCCTTGTGACTTGCATGATAACCACCATCTAAAAAGACATCAAATTTCCTTTCCCCCTACTTTTTTAACATCGCAATCAATACCTCACTGAGCTCAAATGGATTAATTTTCGTATGACAGCCAAGATTTCAACAAGTAATCCTCTAAACAAAGTACACAATGTACATAATTACAATCGTACTATACACATCCACAAATGACTAAATTTCATTCTTCATAAACAACTTTAGCATCTGAACCTTACAGTCCACAGTGGAAAACTGAATTAAATCCGAGCATAGTGTTCGTTATAGCGAATACTCTTCTGATTATCACTGCAAATAAACCCCACCCCAACTCCCAAAAGGATTAATTTGAACTCTTGACACATTCTTCTCAGTTCAACATAACAAAACCATGAAATATGCACATGTAAATAACACTAAATTGCAACTCAATTTTCTTTATCTTCCATCATCAACCATGTCTTTCCATTTCAGCTCAAACCAAACGGCAACAACAAATGTATTCAAAACTCAACCTTCTAAAAAAACCCACCTGCCAAAGAACAAGTTGATGTTACCTCATTCTAACATAAACTCAATGGAAACAAAGGTAATACGCGAGAAAGCTGCCTACCAATTCAGATCAAAATTCCACCATTTATATATGCTTCTAGTTCCAGTCAACGTACATACACAACATCAGAAGCAAAGCAAAACATTGAGAAACAAAATAAAAATTTCAGGCATCTAAACTTACAAGAAGGTGAAAAGGGAATCCTAGAAACGGTATTGCTAGCACAACACGGAAATGAGCGAACCAAAGCCAACAAAGGCAGCCTCCTTTCTCTTGAAACGACTGGTGTCTTCTTGAGAAGAGTCAGCCCCTGCATTTTTTTTTTCCCTTCTTTTCTTCTTTTGTTCTGTGTTTTTTCTTGTTGGGTTTGCAAAACTGGCTTCACAGATTCATTTCCAATCTTAAAATTTGAAAACCCTTTTTCTCTTACAAGATTTTAAGACACAGATTCCTCAATTGTGCTTATCAGCTGGTGAAGATGCTGTTTCAGGAACAAAGGTAAGGTAAGGTCAGAGGGTGAAATTTTCTCCTCAAGAGTGGAGCAGTTGCCAGTTGCCACGTGTATTGTGGGATAAAATGGGAAAGATCATTCGAAAACGCTGTCGTTGCCTTCCCGGGCTCCTTTCTAGTTATGGGCTCCAGAGCAGAGAAAAAGCCTAAAATAAATATATATTGTGTTGTTTAGGGTTTTGCCGTTAAGAGTCCTTCGCTTTGCTTGCTGCCGTCTCTCTTCTGAGCTCTTCTTCTTCTTGCTTTGCTTCAAGGTCCGTCTACTCGCATCTGCCTACACACTTTCTTTGTATTATGTTGTAAATCTGATTCTTTTCTTTTCGTTTTATTTGTGTTGTTCTTTTCAGGAAGTAGAACATCCAACGAAGAGGAGAAAATGTCAGGGTAAGTTACTTCTTTTCTTGAATATTTCCGGTTTTTGTGATGTGGGTTAGTGCCGAAACAGAGGATTTTCGATTAGGTTTCTTAAAAGCTGCTAAGAGCTGTTTGAGTTCATTGATGTTGATCTTTAGTTTCTGTACCTTTGATGGTTTCTGTATGTATATTGGCCAGAACCCACTTTCTTTCTGCTCTTTGCTGGCAGACAATGTGTATATATATACACACACACATATGTATTAAAGCATCTTTGTTTTATGTATATAGAATATATATTACAGTTGTTTCTTGTTCATTGACTTATTGTATCAATAATATGTCCTTTTGAGTACTTCTTAATTATGATTTTGAATGTGTTTGCTCGCATATTATTGTAAAACAAACAAGTCAGTGGCATTAACTGGAGTGAAGAAAGTTTTATGATTTGCGTAAAATATTTAATATATGTTGTTCTTGAGGGTACAGCTTAGCATCCAGCAGAAAAGATTGGTACTTTGTGATATTAACCAGTCTACGGTTGAAAAGTTTTAGCTTGATTGGATTAATAAATTTGGGTCTACTTTTAACAGAGAAGAGGGTGCTGTTGCTGTTGAGACATCTGCCCAACCTCTTGGTGAGGCTATGGACTTGATGACAGCATTGCAGCTTGTGTTGAAAAAATCTTTTGCTCATGGAGGGCTTGCTCGAGGCCTTCACGAGGGTGCCAAAGTAATTGAGAAGCATGCTGCCCAGCTGTGTGTCTTGGCAGAGGACTGCAATCAGCCTGACTATGTCAAACTGGTTAAGGCACTCTGTGCCGACCATGGTGTAAGCCTTTTGACAGTACCCAGCGCTAAGAGTCTCGGCGAGTGGGCTGGAGTAAGTAATGTTTGTTAACTATATCTGTGATTACTTCCATTCTGCAGTCTGATTTATTCGAACTAATGAATATACTAGGTGAAGCCTAAATAAGTGTTTGTTGTTTTTGTTGTCATTTTTGAACCCAAGGGTTTTGATGAAG
This sequence comes from Caryocar brasiliense, assembly GCA_004918865.1. NCBI lineage: Eukaryota > Viridiplantae > Streptophyta > Magnoliopsida > Malpighiales > Caryocaraceae > Caryocar > Caryocar brasiliense. Next base: position 6,234 of record STGP01004067.1, on the reverse strand, counting down.
ATTGTTGTAGTTAATTTGCTCTCTCTACGCTATTTGTGATGTAAATACTGTTTATATAATTTTGGAATTTGACACGCAGTTCTACTTTTGATAATCTTTCATACTATAACCAAAGGGCAAGTCAACTCTCCCCACACACCATGGTTCGTTCATGGTGTTTTTTTATGAGGGAACCTTGAGCAAAAGGGAGTTGTGGCCCCCCTTAGCCCCCTCACAGTGCCTGTGCCTTCTGACCTTTAATTGATTATGTCGCTACTTCTGAAAGTCTTAAATCTAGTTGTACTTTTCTAGATCTGATGATATATGCTGGGAAACCACATGCAGTTGTGTAAGATTGACTCTGAAGGCAAAGCTAGGAAGGTGGTGGGCTGCTCATGTGTTGTTGTGAAGGTATATGCATGGCATAATGTACAGCATGTTTGTTCTGGCTTGTTTTTTTTCGCTATTTAACATCAATTACCTTTGCTGGTTTCCAGGATTACGGTGAGGAAAGTGAAGGTCTTAACGTTGTCCGGCAACACGTCAAGTCTCATTGAGTTGCGGCCGAACGTTTTTTTGATGCAGAGTCTAGCAGTTCCCAGTCTCGTTTGAAATTTTTGATCTTTTGAGTGGTTGAACTTCTTTCTTCATACATGAAATGCAGAATTAGCACCTTCAAGATGATGACAGACTTAAGGCATGTGATGGCACGATGTTTGGGGGAGACTAGCCCATATCTATCCATTTTATCCTCTCTAAAAATCAAGTAGAGTTTCATTTTTCTCAAGTAGTTCTTCAAACCGCAAATCTAGTAATTTATTTTCAGTTCATTCCTTTTCTATTATGGTTTCATGTTACTGCAGGCATTGAGAAATGGGGAAAGGTTGATTAGTAAAAATACTTTAAAGTAACATGTTAAGAGACCGAATTTGTGTTCGCATTTTTACGAAAATTAAGGCTTTGTTGGTAGACAAAGTTATGTATTTATAAAAGCTTGTTTCATCATGCATGGTAAAACTAATTCCAAAATTGCTCAAAAGTGATGAAATATTTGTTTAACAAATAAAAAAAAGTTGTGTTGGACAAAAGGCTTAAACAGAAAATCAAAATTAATTCCTTCCAAATGTAAATTTTCGCTTCAACATGAGTTACACAAAAGCTTTTTACTTTGCTAAAAATCAAATTAATTTTCCTCTGTAAGGCTCGGTTTGAATTGTAGTTAGAGATTTTTAGTTGATTTAGTTTTTGATTTTAAGATAATTTTTTATTAATAGTTTTACTTTTAATGATAAAAAATATATAAAAAAATATGATTGCGTGAAGAAAAATTTTAAAAAAAATTATAAGTTCATCCTTAACTTTAAAAGTAAAATTAAAAATTTGGTTTTAAGCAAAGTTTTTATTTTGAAATTAAAGATAAAAATAAAATTTTTAAAAAAAATTATTATATAATTATTTTCTTAATAACTAAAAATAAAATAATTTTACAAGTTAAAAATTAAATTAACTGTTAACTTAAAACAAATTTTAAACTACTCAAAAACTTGTACAAAAGTGTACTTCTATAATTTAAGTTTCGAATAATTTAATGAATTGCAGGATAATTGAAACCTCTCTCTCTCAGATTTATCATTTTAACAGAGTATGGGGATTTCATTGAATTTCAATAACATTCATTTATTGATTTGGGCTAACCTTGGAAACAATAGGAAGGAACAAACAAACAAACATAGGCGGAGTTTCAGAATTATATTTCTGGACCCATTATTATAATGTCCTCATCTTTTGGCCGCCAAAGACGTTTGTTTTCACACTGCAAATGACACCAATATCATCATACATGTTTTCCGAGTGTAAAACGTGTTTTTTTATATATATATATTAAAAGTATGCATATAATATTTAAAAAATAAAATTTAAAATTAAATAAAATACGACGTATTATAAAATTTTGTTAAAATAAATAATAAATAAAACTTAAAAAAGGTAAAAGAATTTTTTTACACTTAGTAAATTATCTGTACAACTTACCTAAAATATTGTTAGAAAATTAAAATAATAACTAATTTTTTTAAAAAAAGAAAAGCTGTAGATTGTTATGTTTTAAATCTGATAATTTTAAGAATATATATTAAATAATAAGAAAAATAAAATTTTAATGGTTTGAACTTTTTATTAAACGGCATCACGTGAGTGCTCACGAGACTCATCGCCTCTCTGCTTCCATTTGCATTGCCAGGAGGGACGTTCAGTGGTGGACCCCCTCCATGCACATGCAAGTGGGTGGCCCCACCGAAAGGGCCCAAAATGGACCAATCAAAAAGTAGCGAGCAAAAAGATACAACACAACTGTACTTCTTTGCATGATTTGTGTACCCAACGCTACTACACAGGTGCAGGAATCACAGACAAGATCATCGCCGCCACGTGCGCTGTCGGGGAGGTCAAAGGTTGTTTTTCTGAATTTTTTGCTTTCGAAAGATGGATAAATAATTGCAGTTCCACTTGGCATGATTTCATTGGATGAATGACGCGCTCCTCGGAGCTTATCGGGAGCGGAAGGCATTCCTGTGGCCGTCCGCCTCGTCCAGTTAAGGCCAATGTTATCACATCAGAACCGTTAAAAGTAACCGGATCGGATTAATTGGAAATCCATCATAATACCGATTTAAGTGTTATCACAAACTCAAATAAATTATAAAAGAATTTAAATAATTAAATTTTAAAAATATATAAAATTTAATTTAATAAATTTTAATTATTTAATATAAATTTAATGAGCAAATATTCTTTTATACTTTTGTTCTAGAATTTATTAATTTAATTTTAATATTATTTATTTTAATAAAAATTAAATTTAATCCCGTTAAATTCTAAACTCTTAACTTCTTAATTTATTTCATTTAAAAATCAGTTCAGTTTTTATAATATTAATTAAGACAAGACAAAATTATAAATAAATAAATAAATAAAGCATAATTAAAAACTATTATTTTTCCAATACTGCCACACGTTTTTCCATTGTTGCATTTAATAGTAAAATTAGAGAAAATTTGGTTGAGTGAAAAGGAATTCAATATCTTTTAAGTAAAATTTTGAATTCGAATTTTGTGAATAAAAAAATTAAATTAGGAGAATCTTCTCCATTTAGAATTCGATGCGGCCTGACTCTTGATTAATTAAAGCATAATGTGACTAACGGATACCAAATAGTGATGTAAAAAAAAATTAAAGAAAATATACTTGTTAAAAATGGTAGATTACGTAGCCCCTCAATTTTTTTATAAAATATAAAATTTCATTAAAAAAAATATTCAGAATAAGAACATAAATAATATTGAGATGTTCAAATTTACCTAAAATATGAGTTGGAGAGTTAATCATTATTAGATGAAATGAATGTATTAAATAGATGTTATTATTTAGTAAAATTATTTAATTATAATTTAAAAATAAGTATTTTCTTTAAATAAATTATGTCACATTATCACAATTTTAAATAATAATTGATTTATTTACACCACATCAGTCATATACTTCTACTAGAACTTCTTATCCTCTCATATTACTTCTTTTAGCCATACAATAAATACACTACATTATCATCAATGTAATAGAATTATCTAGTTTTAATTTATTTAACTTAGACCCTTTGTTTTTCTTTTGACCATGATTTAATATCAAAATAATTGTAATTTAGGTATGTACTTCTAATATTTAGATTCTTACTTTTTTTCATTCATATAATTACATTTTTACCTTTTTTCATTTATATAATTACATTTTTACTGATTATACTTTTTAATTTTTGTTATAACTAAATTCTTACTTACAATTCGATATTCTTACCACAGGATGTAACTACCCTTTTTTTGTTTTATATAAGGATTTTTAAGTATGTATTTATATATTTATCATGGGAGAGTTAGAATATGTATTATCATAACCATACAATCCAGTTTATATAGTTTATTACATCTTTTAAATATATCAAAAGCCACATTGTTGTTATTGTTGTTGTTATTATTGTTATTAGGAAAAATTATTAATGATGATATATCATGGAACAAAGACAATTATATTTGCTTGTTATATGCTAAACATTTTGCAAAGAGGTACAATTACATTGCATTGAGACCTTTTGGTCTATACTAATCAAGAGGCTGAATCATACTAGATCCCCACGTTAAGTATTGTAAACTGAAAAAAATAACATAATGGCTTACATTAAAAAATGTTGACTCAAGTGTAAAAAAAATAAGCATATCACTCATCAATATTATTATAAAAAATCTTATAGATAATAGCTAGTGGATAAACTTACAAATATACATATTTATTGTGAAAATATACCACTAAATTTATGTAAAAAAGAGTACTAGTGTGGATTAATGTATAACTATTTTAGGAATATCCCAATTATTCAAAAAAACAGAAAACCACAATTATGTTACCATCTATACACCCAAACAAAGGAAATTCATGGTAGGTAAAGTTTGTTGTAAAGTTTGTTGCCATTAAAAGATTTTGTATTTATTTAGTGAAGGTTATGGATAAAGAATTCATATAATAATTATCACAAACAAAGATATGCATACATACATTATAAAAGGAAGATTTGTGTTGGTATGACATAAAAAAATTCAAGAATTGTTTAACACTAAAATATCTTTGTCCTTTCTATAATATCCTCATTTGACATAATAAGTTAATCAAGTGAAAAAATTTATGAATAACACAATATCAAGTTAAAGCTTTATTTATTTTGGATATTTTTTAGCTTGAGCCGAGTGTAAAGGGATTCATTACCCTTTAAATAAAGTCTCAAATTCAAGTCTTGTGAATGAAAAAAATTACGTTGGGAGAGCCTATTTCCATTTGAGACCCAGTGCAGCTTGACTCTAAATTAGTCGGAAGCTCAATATGACTTCCATATACCAAAAGGTAATAGAGTAAAAAAATATATATTTATCATTTTTAAAAATTTTTCTATTACGTATTTTAAAATTTATAATTAAAAGTCAATTTTTTAGCTAGTTAATGATAAACCGAACGAGATTTAAACTTCTCCCCAACTAAAAGAATGCAATTGCAACTTTTTTTTATTGAAAATTTTGTTTATTGAAGGAATCAGAGGTGACAAATTCAGAATTTTTCTTTTATGAAGACAGATACTATTCATCAAAAGAAATTTATTATATTGTATACTGTATGTTAGAATAAATATAAATATCATATAATACTTTTCACGAAATAAAGACTGTAAACTCAATATTTCATACAATAATAATTTATTCTAATTGGGTAAAGTATTTAAAATGAAAAACTAGATACTTTGAAAGACTAAAACGAACAACAAAAATAAAGAATTAAAACCGATAAAAATAAAAAATAAATAAATGAGAAGTATCACGTAACAAATAACATCACAAAAGCAACTAAAAAAAATAAACATATTAAACTTTTAAGAAGTTATTTCCCAATATCTATATATATAAACTATTAAAAAAATAAAATTACACTGTTGTTGGTGTAAATCCGTCCTTGGGAAGGAGGCTACGAACAATGTTGTTGGTGTAAATCCGTCCTTGGGAAGGAGGCTACGAACAATGTCACATTGGATAATTACCTTACTAATTATGGGAAACAAAAAAAAAACTTATAATCTGCAAAATTCAACCCAATCTACATAACTCAATTCGTAACCCATAAGTGAAAAAATATATTATGCGAGTGCAGATTATTTTTTGTGACTCACATATATGTGGGTCAGGTTATGAGTTTGTATTTTAAAACTTAACTCGTGACTCGACCAGATCTGCAATATAAATTATGTTATAAAATATATAATATAACTAAGGTTATAACCCCCTAATATATATGTCACTACTTATTTTATAAGTTTTATTAAGTATTTAAAAATTTCTTGTTTAATTTTTTGAAAAAATTTGAACTTTAGATTTGGGTGAAATATTCTTACTTTGTATGTTTATTTAGAATATAAATTTTATATAAAATATTATTTTTATTTTATAATTCATATCAACCTTTAATCTACATTAGCTTGACTTTTATAGATTTTATTCTTTTTTAATCAAAAAGATTTTATTAAATGTGGATGCAAGTACAAGGTTTTCAAAATTGAGGTTTTATTTAAAATTAGGTAGTAGAATAAAATCATAAAATCTAATTATAAAATCGTAATATTTTACAATTATTTATAAAAATAATTAAATAATTTTTTATACATTAACT
>STGP01004020.1:0-12581 GCA_004918865.1 Caryocar brasiliense | reverse complement strand
GCGATTTCGTGCACTTGCAAATTTCCCCATCAGGAACTAGTGGGTTCTCAAAGTCAAACATAGGGTCAATGGTCGTGTCAAAAGATACAAAGCTTGCCTTGTAGCTAAGGGATATACATAAATGGAAAGGATTAACTATTATGAGACTTTCTCACCTGTTGTGCAGTTTACCTCTGTTAGATTAATCTTATCACTTATGGCTAGTTCAGATCTTGACTTACATAAAATGGATGTAATGACTGCATTTCTTAATGGAGAACTAGAAGAAGAAATTTGGAGCAACCTATAGGTTTTATTGCCCATAGTCAAGAGCACAAAATATGCAAGCTTAAAAAATTGATTTACGGTCTTAAGCAATCTTCTAAACAATGGTATATGCGTTTTCATAATAAAATCATGTCATTTGATATGATTAATGAAGACCATTGTGTGTATACTAAAAGATCCAAAGATAAGATTATGATCTTATCTTTGTATGTGGATGACATACTTATAGCTAGTAGTAATATAGAATATGTCAAAGAAATTAAGGAATGGCTTTTATCTAGATTTGAGATGAAAGACAGGGGTGAAGCTACATATATTTTTGGAGTTAAGATTTCAAAGAGATTGTTGTCTCTTTCATAAGATTGAAAAATTGCAAACCCATTGACACTCATATTTCTAAAGGCGAGGGCTTTAACGAAAAGATGTGTCCTAAAACTCCATTAGAAAGGGAATAAATGAGTAAAGTTCCATATGTCAATGCAATTGGAAGTCTTATGTAAAGGCATGTCTGACTATGCCATTGGGCATAGTCAGATATCTGTTATGTACAAAACCAGATATCTGCTATGCCATTGGGCTTGTAAGTAAATATCAATTAAATCCTAGACAACAACACTAAAAAGCGGTTAAAAGGATACTTAGGCATCTTAAAGGCATATCTGACTATGCTTTGTGCTATCAAGGAAGGGATCTTCATTTAGATGGGTATTGTAATACCGATTGGGTGGAGTAGTAAGAAACAATCATGCATAGCCTTATCTATAATGAAAGCTAAATTTGTAGCATATTTAGCTGCTGTGCAAGAAGATGTGTAGCTTAAATGCTTTCTTCATCATTTGGGAGTATATGATGATGCTATTGAGCCTATAACTATTAATAATGATAGTCACACAGTAATAGCATAAACAAAATATCCCAAATACCATAGCAAGACAAAGCATATTGTTCGAGACATAGTTGCAAACAAGAAAGTGAACATGAAGTACATTCTATGCATTGTATGATAGCTGATTCCTTCATTAAACCTATTGCCAAGGATGTATTTATTAGACATGTAAAAGCAATAAGCTTGCATAGAATTTGATGTACTTTACTATTATTTGTTTCCCAATCATATTTATTATACCATACAATTTTGAAATAAATGAAGTTTTATTCATTAAATCTATGTGATTGTTTCATATACATACTTGTGTTTGATATTTATGTTTTGTACATAAATAATGATTACAATTTATGTTATATACATAAATATAACTAGATTGTGTAGTATGTCAGACAGATATAAGATTGGTCTATTCACACAGGCAATCATTTTCATTAACTTAGTGATTAATGAAGATGAGATAGTTATAAACTTTTATTATCTAATATGTTAATAATGAGAGCTCGAAGTTTATAACACGAATGTCAACATACATATGAGTTTGTATGATTTTTTTTTTGTTCAAATGTGACTAATAAAATTGATTATCTGTCTCAAAATGTCAGATATGAGTTCTGCTCTAAAATTATATGAGTAGACATGTGAACTCAAATTTAGATATTATGGTCTTTAACTATCATCTGCACAGTATTATTGATATTAATGAGACATACGCTCCATTGGAGAAGAGAGAATACTATGATATGTGTTTCATACCACGTATGCGTTGTTTTGACCAACAAGGGCAAAACAAGTATGATCTTTGCTTGTTGTTGTGTGAAGCCCGATGATTATATGTAATCTTCAATATAATACCCTTATGACTCAAATTAGTTTCTTAAGAGTCAATTTAGTATTTGTTATCTTAGGTTGTTACCAAAGAACCATGATTGATTTGGTTTGGCAGGGCAATTTTAGAAAAGTAAGTTAAATTAAGGTTGAGAGAATCGTGAGAAAGGGAAGATCATTAAGTGTTATCACATTTGGTGTTCATTGATCAATCAATTATGTTTTCTTAGTGTAAAACATAATTATGGACACATATGGTTTATAAAGAGATTGTGAGAGTTAAATGTGATAAAATGATCTAGGGTACAACATACCAAGTTTACTCTTAAATCACTATTCGAGATGCTATTTCATCCTAACAAGTGAATAGCAAATAAGCTCTCAATGTATGCATAGATCACATGGTTTATTTGTTGTATGACAATTGTAGAAAATCGAAATGATTAACCTATCATGTGTGAGTGGGAGATGGAGAATTAATAACACCTATGATGTGTTATATAAAAGAGACATTGTAGACTAACTAAGGGAAATATCCTTTGGTACATGCACATGACTTTTGCATCTATGAAGTTCATAGATACATGCAAAAGGGAGGCACATCTTGGAGATTTAATAGATGCATGTAATAGAGAGGTGCATCTTGGAGAATTATCTTCTTTGGTTTAAATAACACATCTTTACAAAATTAATAGGTGCATGTAGAAATATTATAAAAAGGGTATATCTTTTGTTAATGTATAGGATAAATGCATACAAGAAGTGTATGCATGTAATGGTAACTTTAAGCAGATAAATGTGTCTATTTGCTAAGAGGATGTGTCCCTCACCAAAGGTTACATACTACACTATAAATAGAAGGCTTTGTAAAAGATCAAAATCATCAAGCTTCATGCAAAATACTCTCCTAATGTGCTTTAGTCTAAAACAGAGAGCATTTATGTTCTTGGAGAGCAAAAAGAGAATTCTTGGATTATAAGTCTCTTGTCTTCATCAATTTTTGAAGTTAATTTCATTTTTCTACATTGAGGTAACATCTAAACTATGGAATCTTTAATATAATTTGTGTTTTGATACATGTGATTATATTAAGACTTGTGAAAGAAGTGAATTGAAGTTACTCTTGGCCTAAACATGAATATATTCATATATGAATGCAAAAATGCATTTTCAACTTATATTCTATGGGTTCTAAGATGAAAATTATATTTTCCAGCATGTCATCTAAATAAATCGAATTGCCCAAAATTCTCTCATGTTTCTCTCACTTTATTTATACTGAAAGAAGTCTTCTAACTTATTTCTATAGAAACTTTATTATCTGATTAATGGGTGCTCAGGCATTTATAAGGCTAGGCTAAGGACCCTTTATTAATATTTAACACAACATCATACTATTAAAGAAGTGGAATAACATTAAACAACCCATATTATAAGATAGGTGATAAAACTATGTATAATTATAAATCGTAATTAAAATGGGTTCTTAATCTACTCAATCAAACTTTTCTGTTGACATTTTATATGTATAAACTTCCTTCCATATTTACAATGTAAAAAGAAAAAACTTAATTGAATGATCAATTTCATTAAGTGGAAACTCTTTATCATACTCCATTCTATTTAGGGTCCAAAACTAATAAGATGAAACGAACTAGAAAATCTCATGTGAACAATTCATCTCAATATATAAACAAAAGTTATAAATGAGAAACTAATTAAAATGAGCCTAACAATCCCATATTTTTTTACATAATCTTTATATAAATTAGTCAGTAATTATTTAGTCATAGAATCTGTAATCATAGTGTAATACTGATATGATCAATAGTAATTATATGCTCTTTAATATAATATATGATGACCAAAAATTTTATATCGATATACTTGTTTTGACTATCACTTTACAGTCAGATGGCAATGGTGATTTCAGATATTAATAGTGTTATGAGCTTTTCATTTCATTAATAAAATACCCTTATGCGAAAACCCCCGCTTACCTCAGAGCATATATATGGGGCATCTTGCATCAATATTCTTTTATCAATAGTCTCTTTCAAACATCAAGTGATAACGATAATACATACAAAGGACACCTTTCCTTAATCCTCCATCTTTAACATCACACTCTCAAGGTGTTAACTCCCAATTATATTTAAACTTTTAAAAGAAAAGTACCTACAATAATCTTTTTTTTTATAGTCATTCCTCGACTAATGACACTCTTATAGACACCTTAGTATCATCACTTTATATATCTTTTTTGGGTTATTGTCTTATCTCTCTCTTTTTACTTCCCTACCTAAATCTCGACTCTTCCCTCCTCACACTCGTTGTAACCCCTCACCTCCTTCCGAATGATTCGCATCTTGGCTTGGCAATCTAAAGCCACCAGATCTGCAATAAAGGATCTATGATTTTGAGGACCCTTCTAAAAGATTTTGTGTAAGTAGAAGTAGAAGTGATCAAATAAATTGACAAACATATTTAAAACATTCATAAAACATATAAAACCTGGTTCTTTTAGCCTTTGTTTGTGTTATACACTATAAATGAAAACCATCGATAGAAAGAAAGAGTTTTATACCTAAATCGCATGAGAATGCTATAATCGTTGCAACACCCTAAGCGTAGAGCCTCTAGTGTGTCCACATAAACCATTCCAGTCATAAGCCACCCACAATTAGCCCTCTTTCCTCCACCAAAGATGTGATTGTTGTTGCCCTCTTAATAGAGAATGAAAAGGCAGAAGTTTGGTGATTGTTTAAGTGTGATCGGGTTTTGTTTCAATTATCGAAAATTTGGTTGTTTTTGGGTAGCATTTTTCTCTAATTTTCTATAGAGAAAAGACGTGTTTTGTCTGCTGGAATGTGAATGATTGATACATTGAACCTATGCCAAAAGTGGAACGTAAAGTCTTTAGGGTTTGGCCACCCTAAAGCCTTTAGATTGGGCTTATTACTAGTGCATCTTTCATGCACTCACTTTGGCCTTGTCCAAAGCTAGCACTAATAGACTTGGCATATTAAATATGCCCCCCAATCAGCCTATTACCATTACATAGATGCCTTGGCCTTTAATTCAGCCTTACCACATCAAACCTCTATGTAATACACTCGAATTAAAACTTTTTTTATTTGGTCTTTTCTGATCGGGAATTTCCAAATCAAGCCTAATAGTCATATAATGATTCCAGTATTTATATCTCATATAAATACTATTTATATGACCTCACTTAATTGTTGATTTTACTTTAAGATGTGTTAGTAATTTTGTAAATTTAATTACAAACCAAATTTTTGAATTGATTACTACTTGAACGAATTTAACAATAATCAATTCTCTTACAATTGAAAACAAGTTCATATGTGTGTGACTAACTAGGTTCACTATTAATTGGCAATGAGATTTGATATGCAAATTCGCAAGTACACAAAATCGATACAAGTAATATAGATATGAGTAGAGTATTATTCCCATGAAGATTATGACTAACTACCAAGAATATATACCAATCTTATTATTATTTAGACTAACCACTTAAAAGTTTAATTAACAAGTAAACTAAAGTAAAACTTAATAATATAAACTAATTTAATTGAAGATAATCAAATAACGATCAGGGTATTTTAAGTTTACTAAACTTAATCTATTTGAATTTACTCAAATGAAAATCAATTTAATCATTATTATAGGGAAGAACAAGCCTAATGCATCCATTGTCCCCTTTCAATAAAATGACGAAGTTATCAATTATAGTTCATTACAACCTTGCATGGCAATAATTACAATCAACTATAATCAATTCATTAAGTACTTAGTTATTCATCAATTATTCAAGATAATATTCTCACATTAACTTGAAATTTCCATAGGTCAAACCTTATCCTTTCATTCCATTTCATTCCTATGAAGTTTATTGCCTGGTTAATTAATAATATGTCCTTCCGGTATTTGTTAATAACTAGATCATTTAAATAATTCTTAAGCATTAGAAAATCAATATGAATAAAATAAATTATAATCATGTCAAGTTGCATTGAAATCCCTAAAAATAAATTAAGTATCTATAAAGCAAAAATCACAAAAGATATCAATTGTATCTAAAAATAAATCAATCATACGTCCACAACTAATCTAAAACTAGATAACAAAAGATTGGAAACAGAAAAGCTTAGGATTTTGTCTTGATGGGTTATCTTATCTTTATCGATCCAAAATCTTCTTCCAGATTGAAGTTTTAGTCTCTTAGAAGCTTATTTTTTGAGTTAGAGTATTGATTTTTTAGTCTAAAGTCGGCCTCCCTTTGTTTTTGACGTGAATGACTCTTTTTATAACGAAATGTAAGACATAGCTTGGTTGTGTTTTACCCTCAAATTATAGGGCCTAGCCATGTTTCTTCTTTTTTAACTTAAACCACAATAAAAACACTTACACAGCCTAGCTATGTTTTTCTTTTAGATTACACAGCCCCATGTAATTTTTTTTAGAGTGGCTTTATAAAATATGGCCTGGCTTTATAAATGTCAAACCCTATCAACAAGATCATATGGCTTTGTCTCGATTTTCATTTTTAATCCGAATGACTTAAACTGAAAACTTTTTTTTTGTTTAAGTCTATTAATCTTAGCCAAGGATTTCTTATCAAGAATGACCAAAAGGCATAGGACCTTATCCTTATTTACTCGAGGCAATGAATCTTGTTTTAAATGATTGCCAACCTCTATACATAATTAACTAGGGCTGCCATATGTTATATACCTGTATATGGTTAACACAAGTATGTAAGTAGTTACAAACCCTAACCACCTATGCATGAGATAATTGTGTCATCTCAAGTCTAAAGATTGTATGCATCATTATGTTATTGGATGATGGATCAATGACATTAAATAAACTTACCATGTAATAATCATTTAAACGTCAAACATGAGTGCTCATTGTGTTTGTCTTAACATCTCATGTTCAATAGCAAGTGACTCGTTACTCTATAAATCATTAGTATCTCATACTAATTATGGAAACAAATAGAAGTGACAATCTTTTAACATAGTGATGCCCAGTCAAGACTGTAACGACCCAATTTAGGGCCTAAAATTTCTTTGAAAGAATTAGGAATTTTTGGATTGACTTGATTCTATTGAGGAGACTTATGTGAACTACTTTGATTTGTTATTTGATATGAAGTTATATGCATTTTTTTTTAATAAGTGACTTTGATTTGTATGCTAAATATGTGTTACGGTTTGTTAAAAAGAATAAAGGCCTTAAGTGGACCATTATGACTTAATTAGATATATTGTAATAACTTATTTTGGGCTTAATTGTTTGAAAAGGCTTTATTTTATTTGTATAGACCTTAGTAAGAAGATTAATAACTTTAAAATTAAGCCCATTAAGCTAACATTAGAAGCCTTGGCCAATTTTCCTAGCATGATTTGGAATATTGGAATTTTAATGTAGGAAATAATAACTAGACTTTATTTTATTAGGCATAAAATTAGGAAAATATGCTAATTTGGAAACATGTTCTCTTAAACTCTTTTATAAAAACCTAAAGACCTAAAATCTTGCATTTTATCAACCTAAAGACAGTTACATTCATCGTAAAGAATTGCCCTAATGCTCTTAAACTTTCTTCACAAACTACTCATAAAATTCACCTAAAACCTTTCGAAGAAAGATACCTTAATCGAAGACCTAAACCTTAAGTCGATTAAGAAGCTCTTAAAGTCAATTTTGAAGTCCTTTGGTGTGGTTAAGAGGTTGTCTTGTGTGCTCATTTGATTGTGATAAAGCTTTTGATAAGTGAGGTTAGTGTTGATGCCAATTTCTTGTTTGATTATGTATGTGCGAGCTTGTTTGTGATCTTTTGTTTATAATTTGATGTATGTTATTCGTGATGGCTATAAGTATTGAGTTGAGTATGAGAAACTATGATTTAAATTCTATATTTGATGTTTTATTTAGGGGCCTTAAGTGATCTAAGGTATGTGGGTAAAGTAGGGTACCTATCTTATGCATAACTAACATAATATGGATTTTAACTAAGGTTTTGATGTAGAATAAACTAAGACATTAATCATGAGGCTTAGTAAGTAACTTAAGATGAAAACATGACTTAGAAATCAAATATAATCTGACTTAATAAAGATTTGGCGTAAGGAGTAAGCTTAGATCACATAGACATAATTGAACTTAATTAGTAAATAAGTAGGTAATAACTTGGTAATTTGATTAAACATGGATAAAAAGGATTAAAATTGGCTTAGAAAGGACTTAGGGTGATTAAAATTTGATAAACTTGATCTCTGGAAAAACACTTAGCCTATGTAATATTATTTGATTACACATCCTGCCTGTGTTTGTTCTTTTATAGCTATCGAAAAAAATATACTTACACGGTTTAGCCGTGTAAAACTTAATAGGAAACACGCCTGTATAAAAGTTACAGAATCGACCTTAAGAAAATACGATCTACCCTTGTAGTTTGAAGAAGAAAAATATGATCGTGTCTTTTGAACAGAATGTCAATTTGTAAAACACGACCTAGCCATATAAATTAGGAAGGTTACACAGTCTACTCGTATTTTTAGGGCAAAAAGAGAAAAAAGAAGAGGAAAAGAAAGGAAAAAGGAATTTGATGAATTTAATTGGTTTTCCTTGATTCAATATGACTTGTAGATGAATTATGAATCATCTTTGAGAAGTCAATTAATGTTTGAAATATTTGATTTGGTTTGATTTGATGAGAACATTCACATGACATTATGTTTATGAATTTGTTTAACACACATTCATGCATTTAAGTCTAGACTGGGCACTTTTGTATTCTATGAATGCACTATAACAACAACTCTAATATTTGGATCATCGAATCAACTCTGATTTGGGTCCTTTGAGTACTATTTGGACTTTGGTCAACTTTGATATGAGCTCATTACTTTGACTTGAGGCTTTGGCCAACTTCGAAGAGTTTACTCTCAAAACTTTGAAAGAAGTGACCTTATATGTATCATTCATACATTTGCATGATTATTTGACATATAGATATGATCACTATGTTATGTTATGATTGGTTATGAGATGATCTGAATATGAGATATTTATGAAGTATGTTATATTATGCTTTGTTGTTTGTATTATTATTTTGAATGGTTGAGCAACCATAACCTTTCTTTACCATTCCGGTACACTCATTCAGTTTTATTGAGGGTAGTTGAATGACTACTCAGGTTCACAAAGTCAGGATTTGCCACAAGATTAGGATTTGTTTTCGCTTAAGTTCGATAGGTCATGTGGATTGAAGCATAAGGCACAATGCATATTTTCATTGGATATAGTTTAGGATATTATTTGGAACAATTGATATATTTGTTTAGTGATGATTTTAATTTGGTTGACTTTGTAGGCCTTTTGATTTGGCTCATATTCGATTATGTTAATGATGGTTGTTTTAATTATTTAATAAAGTTCATTAGAGGTTTTTGACATGTGATTTGAGTTTGATGTGTTGCATCTTGTACATTTAAAATTTGATTAAGTAAGATTTGGTAATTGAAGATATAAAATTTGGTTAACTTAAGATAAAACTTGGGCATTTATATGATTCAAATCTGACATAAGGCGTAACAAAGACTCTCATAATCGTAAACTCTTTAAAGTACTTGTACTAGACAACTTCATCACTTTTAATCTCCAATCTTACTAATATGAAGTCTCTAACAAGTAGCTTACGAATATATATTCAAATAAATGTCAGCACAAAAAAACATTACATATGTTATATTTAAAAGAATATTTTATTTCCATTAGGAATTGTTTAATACATATCACATTGTACATTTGTTCTAGGGTATACAACTAACAATCCCCTACTTGTACTAGAGCCAATCAAAGTAGTATATAAGACCCATTCTCTCCAAATTCCCTCTAACTACTATTGCATCATAGCTTTGGCAAGTGCATCAGCTACATTATCCACTAAAACTATATTTTGTATGGCAATATTGCCTCTCTTAACAATCTCACAGATAATATGAAATCATCTCTCTATATGTTTAGGCTTTTGATGAGACCTGGGTTCCTTTACCTCAGCTATTGCTCCATTGTTATCACAGTAAAGAGAAATTAGTAATACAATGAAAGGAACCATTCCAAGCTTAATAACGAAATTTCTAATACAAATACCTTCCTTTACTGTATCAGATACAGCGATGTAATCTGCCTCTATACTGGAGTCTGTAGTCGTCGACTATTTAGAACTCTTCTAACTGACTGCTCCTCTATTACAGGTGCGTTTCTATCAACTATATATGACTGAAAGTCTGAATTAGCGAAACCATCCAATCTCAAGTTACTTCCTCCATATACTAGGACCATATCCTTAGTCTTTCTTAGGTACTTAAAAATACACTTGACAGCTCTCCAATGCTTTTGTCCTAGATTAGACTAATATCTTTTTGTAATGTTAATAGCATAAGTGATATCCAGCCTTGTACACAACAGAGTAGAGGTATAGGGGATACTAACCATCTTCTCTGTTTAAGTTTTTTGAGAGACATCATATTGGAAAAGTGGATACTGTGTCTTATAGGAAACAATTCCTTATTGGAATCAAGCATGTTGGGTCTCTTTAGCATTTTTTTCAAGTACAAACTTTGGAAGAGACTTATTAATCTCTTCGATCTATCTCTATAAATTTGAATCCTAAGAATGTAGGTCGCTTCTCTAAAGTCTGTCATAGAAAAATTTTTGGATAGCCAAACCTTTACTGAAGTGAACATCTCGGTGGCATTCTCACTAAGTAAAAATGTCATCCAAGTACAAGACTACAAAAGTGACAATGCTCCCACTACTGTTCTTGTACACGCACAACCCATCTTTATTTTTTATAAAGCTAAGGCTTTTTATGACTTCGTTGAAATGAAGATTACAGCTCCTTGAAACTTACTTAAGTCCATAGACCTCTTAAGCTTGCACACTTTTAACATGTACGAGGACTCAAAGCCCTTGGGCTGGTCTATGAATATGTCTTCCTCAATATGTCTATTAAGGAAGGTATTTTTTACATCTATTTACCAGACCTTATAATCATAGTACATCGCCATAGCCAATAAAATCCTAATGGATTTTAGCACGGCTACAGGCAAGAAAGTTTCCTCGTAATCCACTAACTATCTCTAATGATAGCCCTCTACCACTAGCCTAGCATTGAATGTTTTAACCTTCACATTTGGACCAATCTTTTTTTTTTGAAGACCCATTTGTTTTTATAGGCAGTATGCCCTCGGGCATATCAACAAAATCCTAGAATTGATTCAAATACATTGAATCCATTTCTAATTTAATGGCTTCTAGCTATTTCAAAGAAGTTACATTCAATATAGCTTCTTCGAATGTAGTAGGATTATCCATATGATTGTTATCTCTACAAACGAACAACTATTGTAAGTCACAGAGAAAATCATCTCTCTAGAGGACGAGTTATCTTATTACTCCTTCAAAGCTCTACGACATCCTCTATTAGAGCAAGCTCTCGCATCGGCTGATTAATCTCCATCTAATCCATCTGCTAGTTAGAAAATTGATCCTAATACTTGTCGGATGATTCTTCATCCAATGCTATCATCCTTCTGATGTCACCTTCTTAAATGAATTGCTCTTTAAGAAAGACTGCATCCCCGTTGATGACAATCCACTATTTAGGAAAATCGAAATAATATCAGATAAGCAAATTCACAAGTATATGAAATCGACTATAAGTTATAGAGTGATGAGGAGAGTATCGTCCCTACAAGGATTGTGATTAAATACCAAAGATGTTGTATTCTACTATTATCTAGGCTGTCAAACAAGAGAAGTTCATTTTATTAAACTATTATTAAGTTAATCAAAAGGTAACCAAAGAGACAACAGTTAAACACCAAGATGATAATCACGAAGGTTTAGGGTATTTTAACTTTACTATTCCTATCCTAATTTTAGACTATCTATTCAATGATCAATTTAGTTAAGTCATAGTTCCATCAAGATCCCTAATAAATATTTAGTTCCTCATAACAAAAGACAATCCACATGTTTGAAGTTATCATCACAAATAATAGATAAATTATAAGGTACAAAGACAACTTAAAAGACAAGATATTAGAAAACTCTATCGTAATCATCATGGAGATTGTCTTTTTCTTTAAGCTTTCATTCTGTGCCTCTCCTTCTTGTTTTCTTAAAGCTCTAGAGGTTAGTTTTGACAGCTAGGTATTAGATATTTTTTTCTATGGTTCCTCCCTTCAAGAATGAAGAAAAAGAAGCATTTAAATAGGAAAAAAATTGGTTTCTCTATAAAACACGGCCAGGTCATGTTTCTTGCCCAAATTACATGGCCATGCCATATTTTTCATCTTTTGCTTTTAGAACTTTTCCACGCCCATATTTTAGATTACATGATTATGTTATATAATACGGCCAGCCTGTGTTTTTCTTCTGTTCTTTGTTTCTTCGTCATGACGTCATAAAAAGCACTATTTGCCCGTGTTTTGGCTTGGATTACACAGGTAGAGTGTGTTTTTGGTTTGAAACTTGATTTTTTCTTTACTTTGGT